>SDVV010019455.1:0-13527 GCA_016164225.1 Gammarus roeselii | reverse complement strand
ATGAATGTGGAGGTGGCGAGAGAGCGTGCAATGAACAGGCGTGAGTGGAGATTGGTTGTGAATGGTTGATTTTGACGCTGCTCTGATGGGCTTTCCCGCCCTTGGCATCCCGCTGTCGGGATGGTCGTGGGTGGGGGGAGCCCGGCCATTATGACGCGGCGGGGGTAAACCAGTGAAAACTGTCGGGCCCTGCTGCTGACGACGGTTCCTCGGTACATTCGGGACCCAGAGTGTAAGTTGAGGGGCTACCGGCCGGACCCTTTAGCACAAAAGGGCTAAGTTGTGTGAGTGTGAGCGTGTGAGGGTGTGAGGTGTGCCTTGCCGTCGGCCACCCCTCTTTCTGGGGGATGCGGCCTAGTGTCTGTATCTGTATCTGTAATGCACTCGCAGCAGCATGACGAGCCTTCTCGAATCTCCTGTGCACCCTACAACGCCTGTTCACAGAAAGAATTCAACGAAAAAACTAATGTCTTTCGGAAAACATACCGGACTCTATGAATCTGCTTGAATCCTCTCCGTTTATGAACGCACTACCCTGCTGAAGATCGAATTTAAACTCGCGCACGAGGGTGCGCACCGGAACTGACTGACCTTCGTGCCCCACGGGGGAGCATGCATTAACTTTGCGTTGAGGCTCCGGTGGAACACAGCAGCAACTACTACTTCTACTACCAAAGAAGTTATGAAGAATTTATAAATGATTCACCTATGAAAAAGGCAGTTAGTTCTTAGTCTGAATAAAAGAGTACACATTTGACCTGCTTATCCATGCCAGAGGCTGCATCTGTCGTTTAAGACGTATACCTTTATTCATAGTATTATTTACATTCGTAACTTCATTTTGTTATTGTTACAGCAAAGCAGCCATTATAAGAAATTCCTGTAAAATTCAATCCTGCCGATTTGCAGAGGTGATCTCATCTGTGGTTTCTGTTTCACAAAACATCTCAAAATTTTCTCAGGAAGCCAAAACGTCACCGGTATCACTACGGCTTCACAGCCGTGATGATATTAGATGAAATATTCGATAATTCAACATTCATACGCAATACATGCAGGATTTACTTACTATAACATGTACAGTACATGGTTACATAGATAAGAATATGCGATGTTGCCTAGAAAGCATGCAAAGTGTACTGGGTCTTTAATCTTTCTCTGTAGGTACAAATAGTGTTGAAAAAAATTGTATCAAAATAATTTTTCCAATTACTTCTTCGACGAAATTTAGTTTCTGGCATTCGAATTTGCATTTGGGTAATTTATCAAGGCACAGGTTCGTGCCCAACACTGGGTTCAAGGCAAAGGGAGGGCAATTTCTATTGCACCCACAAACGTGAATGGCATGCCCATGACATAACCGTCTAAGCATCATCCCTTAACCTCCCCATCATTGGCACGTCTGCCCAAGTAACCCTGGCCATAACATAACCGTTTAAGCATCATCCCTTACCTCCCCATCATTGACACGTCTGCCCAAGTAACCCTGACCATGACATAACCGTTTAAGCAGCATCCCTTAACCTCCCCATCATTGACACGTCTGCCCAAGTAACCCTGGCCATAACATAACCGCTTAGGCATAATTTTTTAACCTCCACATCATTTACACGTCTGTCCAAGTAACCCTGGCCATAACATAACCGTTTAAACATCATTTTTTAACCCCTCCACCATTGACACGTCTGTCCAAGTAACCCTGGCCATAACATAACCGTTTAAGCATCATTTTTTAACCTCCCCATCATTGACACGTCTGCCCAAGTAACCCTGGCCATAACATAACCGTTTAAACATCATTTTTAACCTCTCCACCATTGACACGTCTGCCCAAGTAACCCTGGCCATAACATAACCGTTTAAGCATCATTTTTTAACCTCCCCATCATTGACACGTCTGCCCAAGTAACCTTGGCCATAACATAACCGTTTAAGCATCATTTTTTAACCTCCCCACCATTGACACGTCTGTCCAAGTAACCCTGGCCACTCTAATCTAACTCTTTCCCTGCCTGTGTAGGTTCAAGGCAATGTCAGGGCCTGCTTCAGTCGCACCAACCGCTTGGCACTGGAGGACTTCGCCGTGGAGAGCCTCAACACCGAGAGGGATAAACTCACCAACGACCAGGTCCAGTGCATTGGAGGACCCAATGATGACCAGGACAAGGTGACCTACAAATGGCTGTGTGACCGTTACGTCAAGACCTGCAACCCCGTGTACGTCTCGGTGACTGGACTGGATACTACCGGCGGAAGGCTCTCTTGCAACTCAGGTGAGTAGCTCAGGCTGGAGATGAGATAAGTAACTATACCCACCACTGCTAGGATTAAATTTAAAAATTATCAATTAGGAACCAAAGGGTATTTTAGCTATTAAAAAATTAACATCTCGAATTTTCCAACCACTGTAAAATACAACCGTTTCTTCTTGTGAATGGAAGGTGGCTTTAGAGCAAGCGTGACCCAGCAGGGTCTAGTCTTAAATGACGTGTTGTGTGTGTTGTCGGGATTTGTACACCCGATTAGTCCAATGGAAACCATCAGAGCAGCCTAGTTTACGTTTTCGGCCACAGCGGCTCTCAGACGGTCCGTATAAATTACTTGTTTTAAACGTATGAGCCTTAAAATGTGTTCAGGATAACATTAATTGATGACGTGAAATATTTGTGCATCGTGAGCACGAGCAAGCAGATGGGGTACTAAAACGGGACCCAACAAGTTAATGCAAACAATTGAACAACAACATCATAGTCACAGACGTTTTCATTAGGCAGTAAGCTAAATACTCGATGTACAATGATAACACACAGATCTCGTCCCCAATCATTTTATTTTACATAACTCTCTTCAAATCGGGGCCACCAGAAGCGCCTCAAATGTACCTTGATCAGTAGCTTGTGAATGGCATCGACCATCTTCTCAAAACACTCGACATTTTTTTATTGAAATAATTGAAGGTTGAATAATCACCAACGACCAGAAGCAGAGGGCGGTTTAAAAATAACAGGACACTTCGTAACAGTTCCTAGTATTAATAACTGGTTGATGTTGTTGCTTAACCCCAGCTCCTCCTGCGGCACACAACCCGAAACCCGAATACCCACCGATATGTACAGTAGCGAAAGAAAATTCGTTTATGATTTAAAACTAAGTAAAATCTTCAATTATAATTTTCCGTTCGATACTTGAACTCGTCTGAAATTTAAATAATATTACCCATTAGGAAGCTTTGTCCACATATAGTACCGTAAGAAATTTTTATATAAAGTTAAATTCATCATGAGGAAAGTTGAAATCGTTTTTCCGGTTACAGACCAACCATGAACAAATTTTCGTTCGCTACTGTACATGCTGGGAATCTAACGACCAGGTCCCTATATTAGACCCACACCCTTGAGAAAATTGTCACTGTGTTGCGGGCGTTCACTTGAAAACGCATCGACGTGATATCATGGTTGAACCTGCCGTGTGCAATGACTGGGCATGACATTACGAAGTGCTCGACCGTATCAGGCTCGCCCCTGCACCGCAGGCACAGACCAGAAGTAACGTTCTTTCGTCTATGTTGGTATGGACGGAGGGCCGTGTGGTGCCCGCACCGTAATCTCAACAGATGAACCCTGTCATCCCAACTCAACCCCAACTCCTCCGCGTCCAACCCTGGTGGCTAAGTCTGCAGGACCGAGTTTGCTTTACGGGAAGTGTGTTATCTGTTTTTGAACCAAAGTGTTGTCCGTAGTATAGGGAATGTTTGTGTATAGAGAGCCAAAGTGTTGTGCGGGTCTGTAATGTAAATTTCGGTGGGTTTGACGTGGGTTCAGGTGGTGGTGGCAGGGATAGGCCGGGTCCACAATCTTGTTAAAGAATTGTGTACCCTCCATATTAATATGATGTTTGAGAGAAAGGTCCTTGGTTTCCTCATGCAGATGGGGAAAAGGTGCAGCTTATGTGCAGCCCGTTGCGATGCGTAAGGCCGTGTTCTGTATTATTTGAAGGGAATTTATGTGCGTGGAAACAAGGTTGGAGAACCAGGTAGTGTTTGCGTAGGAAATGATGGGCGTGATGAATTGTTGGACTGGTGTTGCAATTGATTCCTTGGAGTGTCCGTAGATGGTTGTAGTAAGTGCTCGGATTTCGTTCAATCTAGGTTTGACTTCAATGCTTTTGTTGGTTGTGTGAGAGTTGAAGTTTTGAACGTCATTCCTGTGTCATATGTCACTCCAGAAATCGTGGTAGGGGAACTATGGGGTATGAGAGTGTTGTTGAGTGTGACATGAGGGTGGATACGGTGTTCACTGTTCCCTTGTGATAATAGTGTGAGGAATGACTTCCTCGCGGAAACATGCATCCTGTTGTCCTGGCGCCGGAATTCGAGTGTATTCAAATATTGCTGGAGGTGAGCTGCTGCGGTCTTATGTTTCTGAAGTTGTGTGATAATTGTAACGTAAGAGCTGATGTAGGTGTTGAGTTGTGTTGGTGTAAGCAGGTCGTGCATGTAGGCGTTGAATAGTGAAGGGGATAAGGCGGAGCCTTGCGGGACATCATTGGGGAAATGGCGTGTTCGTGAGAGCTGTACAGTCAGTGCTCATGTCTGCCAGAGAGGAGATTTGCTAGCCCCCTCCTGTAGTTTAGATGTATGTGTATGTTGATTATATTGTTTATGAGAAGGTGTCATGGAAGTTTCGAAATCCTTACCAATGTCATTATGATGCATAACAGGGAGCGCGGGGCTATCGTCTTCGCTGATGGTGGTAAGCTCATTGCTGATGGAAAGAGGAAAGTCAATGATTGGGTCAGCCTATAATTTGTGTAACTGCTGGAGTATCTTCCGATTGTCTGGATGGTGTGGTAGGTGGCAGGTGTTTGCATAGTGTCTGTTGATAATATCTGCTTGTTGTGTCTGAGGGTATGACGTGAGTATTTGGTGGTAGGCTGGCCTCATATGTGACTCTGTCTCCATGGTTTGTGTTTTTGTTGTTGAGGTTCCTGGTCAGTTCCCATAATTTTGATGATGAGGGTCGGAATTTGGTGTTTACCAGCACATCCCGCAACTTGTCCGTCACATATCTCGCCACATGTCGGTCATGCCCGCCACATGCCCCGCCACATGTCGGTCATGCTCGCCACTTGTATGTCACATGTCTCGCCACATGTCGGTCATGCCCCGCCACATGTCGGTCATGCCTGCCACTTGTCCGTCACATGTCTCGCCACATGTCGGTCATGCCCGCCACATGTCCGTCTGTTGCTCACAAATGTTTGAATCTATTTTTAAGCCGAAAGTTCGAATCTTTATAATTCTGTCGTTGGTGGAGGGTGTTAATTACGAAGGTGGTTTCGCTTCTAAATATTACGCTTAATGCGGACGAGAAGGTTGGATTGAGGCAACGGGCGAGCCCAACGGGTATGTGTTATCTGTCAGCAAGCAAATGCACGCTGTTGAAGTGTTTTGTGGTGGCGTCATTAGACGCGTATTGAGTGATGTCGAAGTCGCTTAGAGCGGTTTCTATTGATGCAGTGTCTTCGTCCTACTCTGCTGTCTTGTAGTTACGAAAAAATTGAGGGGGTTTGTTGTAGATTGGGGATTGAAGTTGGGGGGCCTTTTGCAGATTGGGGATTGAAGTTGAGGGGGCTTGTTTTGGATTGTGGATTGGAGATTGAAGTTAATAATTGATCACTTTTGGAGGTTTACAAGTGTTTTCAAGTGTAAGAAGACAAGAACAGGCCTATTGGCCCAAATAGGTTGTTTTTTGATAGCAATATGATTAGTTCTGAAGTAGAACATCTAAGGAAGATTCATGTGCCATTTCTGTTTTTAAAACATCAAGAAAAGAAAAGGTTTAGCTATTTATCGTCGATTTATGTAGAATTTATCGAGCCGTGACTTAAACGTTTCGATTGCATTGCTGTTTAAAACCTCCGCTGGATGTTTGTTTTTATTGTTCTACAACTATATACGTGAAGAAATTGCGCGTGATGTCGAGTGCGAAACGCTTCCCAATGATTTTGTATCCATTATTTCTAGTCACTTCGCTCGCTTCTAGAGTGAAAAGGCTCGCTCGGTCGACGTTTTCCTTACCCTTGACAATCTTCCACACCTCGATCATGTCACCTCTGACTCGACGCTTCTTTAGTGAATAAAGATTGAGTTCACGTAGTCTGTCTTCGTACGATTTATTGCGCAGCGAAGGGATGAGTTAGGTAGCTCTACGTTGAACCTTCTCTAATTTAATAACGTCTTTTCTAAGATAAGGAGACTAGAACTGAACGGAATACTCGAGATGCGGTCTAACAAACGCAATGTATACCTTAAGAATACTGTGTTTATTTACTAGATAGTGCGGGATATCATACCCAGCATTTTCTTGCCTTTTTTTGAGAGCATCGTTACATTGCTTGCTACTTTTTAGGTCGTTACTAATGAGGACACCTAAAGCTCTCTCTTCGGTGGCATGAATGAGTTCCTCCCCGAACACTAAATATTCGTGCTCGCGGTTATGAGGACCTGTGTGCACGATTTTACATATGTTTACATTAAATTTCCTTTGTAACTTTTCTGATCAATCAACAATTTTGTTCAAGTCTAATCGGATTTGCTGATCATCTAGTTCGGTTTGCACTTTTCCTCCTAACTTAGTATCGTCCGCAAACTTCCTAATGCATGAGAGTACGTTGCTATCGAGATCGTTAAGGTGGTCAGAGAACATTTCTTGGTGCTCTGTCAACCGACATTTTAGAGCGAGATTGGGAAAGCAAAATGAGGCGTCAGAAAGGTCTGTTCTGCGTTTGGGTTGAAATCTTTGCGAGTGGGTGTGTCTGGGGTATTTAATATGATCAATGTGTCTAGTCGGTCAATGAGTACATCACCTCTACGGTCAGTGTTAATATGTCTAGTCGATCAATGAGTACATCACCTAAACGGTCAATGTTAATATGTCTAGTCCGTCAATGAGTACATCACCTCTACGGTCAGTGTTAATTTGTCTAGTCGGTCAATGAGTACATCACTTCTACGGTCACTGTTAATTTGTCTAGTCGGTCAATGAATACATCACCTCTACGGTCAGTGTTAATATGTCTAGTCGGTCAATGAGTACATCACCTCTACGGGCAGTGTTTTATAAGGTGAGCCGTGAGTTATCGTGTGCGTTAAAGTCGCCTCGACCGAGTGTGTCTGTGGGGGTGTCGAGGATAGTCTGGGAGAGGTGTGTTCGTTCGTTGGCATAAACTGGGCGGAGGAATGTATATTTAGATAATATTGTTTCTCGTCGATTTCAAGGAGTTTTGATGGCCCCCCGAGAGCGTTATCCACCGAGAGTTGTGCGAGAGTGCGTGCAGTTGTGTTTATTACTTTTTTTCCCCAGTGTCGTGCGTTTGCCGCCACCTCCGTTGTGACTGGTAGCTGAGTCAGGCGCGTTTGAGAACCAGGGCATAATCCAAATTAACATGACTTTGAGCACAATGAGCCCACATTATTTTGGACGCAATTGCGCCCCACCCGAGCGTTCTCTTTAAGTCGGTTTCAAAACAAATCTCATAAAGATGTGTTGCAACTTTATATGGTATAAATGTTTTATCTTTTCCTGTTCGTCAACTGGTGCCTATTGCCAGCTCATTTGAACTAACTTCTATGACTCAACATCGTATTTTTTCCTGACAGACACGGATCCTGAGTGCGACTTTCCGAACCAGATTCAGTACACCCTTTCGCACAAAGGCATGATCTGTGGAGCCTCCTGCACCGCCCCTGCCCTCTTGCTTCTTCTCCTGCCTGCCCTTCTGCAGTACTTCCTGCACTAGGATACACAGCCTCCTGCACCGCCCCTGCCCTCTTGCTTCTTCTCCTGCCTGCCCCATTGCAGTACTTCCTGCACTAAGATACCCAGCCTCTTGCACCGGCCACGCCGTCCTGCTCCTGCTTGCCCAACTGCTGTACTTCCTGCACTAGGATACACAGCCTCCTGCACCGCCCCGGCCCTCTGGTTCCTGCACAGCCTGACATACTGCAGCCCTTCCTGCATCAGATGACCACAGCTAATCATCGCAGGTCGCGACCAAACGCTAGTTGTTATTGCCAAACTTGTCAAAAGATGGCGCTCGAGTCTTCTGATTTATTTCGACGGGAGTACATATCTTCATAGTCCGTGTAAAACAATTAGGTTTTTTACATACCTCAGTTGATTTACCTGTATATATATGAAATATACCTACATGATCTGTAGTTTCTGATAGCTTACATCAATAAAACATTGAGACAGATTCAGATCAGTTGATCAAATGCAAATTTACACGTTTTATTTTAAAACTTGCGGGAAGAGCAATAGTACGTTTACCATTAAATTAGGTCTCCTATTACATCAAACAATTATTACCCATTTTTATATGTAAATAAACCGTGCAGAGTCGATTGTTTTGATGATGTGTGTGCGCACGGAGATGGTGTAGAGACCATTTCATGTTAGAGGTTCAATTGAGAACAATCGTGAAATAGACGCACTGAATGTTGTGAAGAAGAGATTTTTATCTGTCCGGCAGCTTGCCATATTTGTACGTGTTATTCAACGTTCATAAAATTAATTATATAAGTTAAGATAGGCAGGACGTGTATCCAAAATACATTCAATACAGTATATTGTGTCCACAACAGCGTTGCATCATATATTTCGTAAACAATGTTCAATGTTGTCATGTACATTCCACACAAAACACTAAAGAGTAGATGCTTCTTGCATCATGTATTCCACACCGAACTACCTACAACCTGGTGCTTGTTGTTTTATGTATCCCTCACAGTACAACTGCCTCTATGTGCTTGTTGTGTCGTGTATCCCTCACAGTACAACTGCCTCTATGTGCTTGTTGTGTCGTGTATCCCTCACAGTACAACTGCCTCTATGTGCTTCTTGTGTCGTGTGTCCCTCACAGTACAACTGCCTCTATGTGCTTCTTGTGTCGTGTATCCCCAACAGTTCCACTACAAATTAGCACTTGCTGTATTGACCGAACCCCAGATTCGTTTCGTCCATTTGTTCCTTCACTCATGAAAATTTAGCTCAGACCAACTTTTCTTTAATTTACTCCGCTATGCGTCAGTATTCGTTCAAGATCCTCCATTTGAATACTCCAATCAAAAATCCAAAGGAGCATTTTCAGTTTTCCCTCTTGCGTGCAGGGTATTTTTGAATGCGATTATTATTTTTTAATAATTTTAAAATGAACTCCATTGTTTTGCTCCCTTGCAATATTTTCACATGCTTCTATTGCTGAATGACAACAAAATTGTAATTTTCGCTGATAAATGTTTATCAACAAACATCCAATTTAGGCCTCGTTACTCTTTTTAGACGTATTTTAGTAGCTAAGACTTAGCCCTAATGATTTTTTAATGAATAAACTTTATTTCGAGATTTTTCTTTCGTTTCATTCACCACGGATTAGGTTAGTTTGTTATGTAAGTGAATACGGTAATTTTTCAAAATACAAATGTTTCTTGAGTGTGTCTCAGTGAATTGTACATTGCTTGTGTATCACTGCGATTCATTTAATCACGAGCTCTTTCTATCTATTTATTGCGACGAATTTTGTTCATATTTTCATCTATATTTATTTAGTAACTTGATATTTTTGATGCCCTTTATTTTCAAGCTGGCGAACATTTCTAATGTGTTCAACTGTTAGGACTTCAGAATTTTACGATTGAAAAAGTTGAACACCTAACCCATGATTTAGGGTGAAGAACATGGAGGTACCTCCATGGTGAAGAATAAGTGCGTTCGGGATGCACCTCCTTTTCAGATGATGCAATGTTATTCCTTGCGGCAACTGGTGCTTGCTGTCTCCTCAGCTCCCAATCATACACAGTGAAGCAAATCTGCAACTTTTTTTTGTTCTTATAATCAGGATATTGAAATTTTTAATCAGTGCACATATTTTTTGTGTGGATTATCATATTTAGAGTATCATGGGTTCGACGCTGAAGAGATCGAGTGACGTCGTCTGCAAAACTTAAAAAAAAAAATCCACCTCTTGTTTCACTGATACAAAATGAGTCATTTACCGCAAATCTGTGTGCATAACAAGGTCCTAAATTTAACTCTGGAGATTTAAAGTTGCGTTTTCATTCATCTTTTCGTAGAAGAAGTAGAGCATGCGCAGAAGCCGGAGAGTGGGGCTGCTCAAACGTTGTCAGTGGCGTAGTCGGTTGATGGCTGTCGCGGTATTAGGTGGTGTGGTGCGGTGCTCTTCAGTGTGCGCGTGAAATTCTCGCGTTGTCCTTGTCTGCCGGGCTGCAAGTTTACCTAGGTTTTGGAAAATAGGTCAATCAATAGAGTGCCAGCTTAACCATAGCGGAATCGAAGCTTAGTTGTCTGCGTACGATTTATTTCGACTGTATTTGGGAATTCAATATGTGTGTTAGAGGCAGATTTTCACAATAAAGCGAAGAAAGACTAATGTTTGTTGGTTCGTGCTATCTGAAACAGTTCACATGGGTTATTAGGCTAGAATTTAGATATACGAAGATCTTGAACGGCTAATGGTAACCTGCTGTCCGTAGGTGCGGCCAATGCTATATATATGGTTTATTTTCAGGCCTATAGCTTGGCCTAACTGTACTTTGAGGAAGGATGACTCGTCGGACTTTCCTTAGTATGGGTCTAGGCCACGAGAACCTCGACGTCTACTTAATTTTGATGCGAACGCTGTCTTGTCCACTCTGGAGTTAACATAAGATTTTTCCATTCATTCAACATCTGATACCAACAGGTGTGATTTCGTCTTGCTTCTAAATGAGAAATTTGTGTATTAGTAATGCACTTGATATGAGAAACAGAAGAAATCTAAATTACCGCCAATCTATTTTGTTAATACCTTACTCTCGGGCGTAGGGAGACAGCGCCTAGGACGAGGCATTTTCCGTTGCTCGTTCAAATGAAAATTTGGTGATTCTTTCTGTACGATGAAGGAATAAAATAACTACTAGATCGGCATTAATAAGTTGGGTACTAGAATGTGAATGACAGGTTTGCCTTTTAAAATGTTTGCCTAGCGGGTATGAACTTCGTACTCGAGAATAATACGAATGTTTGCCTCGCGGATTAGATACGTGTGCCTGTGCCCCGCGTGTTAGAAACGCCCTTAAGGTAGGGTAGGAAGGTTCAACATTATGCTCGTAACATAGCCAGCAAATATATCCAGCGGCACGCAACACAACGTAACACGTCGGCACGACCGTTACAGTTGATCGAGTATTCGAGTAGAATTGTATTCTATGAACGAAAGAATATAATAATAGGGAGAAATAGTGCAACCTACCTGTGGTTCTCATAAATCGTTGGCCTGTCATACAACCACCTTTATTACACCCCACTGTTAGCATCTGTCCTGAAACCACTCTCAAATCGGCTTTACCTTGATCATCAACACCGTAATTTACCTGAACTAGCTTCTTGACGAATTCTGTATAAAGTATTTGTTACAACTAATTTTATTTCGTAACAATACGTACGTGAGCATTCAGACAAGCGGTCGAAGGTGTAAGTTGCAAACAGTCGTGGGCGGTTGATGAATGTTTTGTGAAACACGAACGCTTCTTACTGTTGAGGAACAAAAGTAGCTGAGGAGGCATTCTGGTATTGCTGATCATTTAGAAATGCCGAACGCCTCCTGCGATGGCGCTACGAACAAATGAAATAGGGTAATATTTACCGAACTATTTGACTTTGAATTCGTTTTTATTAACTTTCCATATACTCTAACGCCAAACGATTTGGCGGTGACCATAATTCAAAACAATTCAAGTTTAGCTTTTCGCCGGACTGGTTACGTAACGTAGTGCGCTGATGAATTGATTGGGGACTGTATTACGCACAATTGCGGCTGCCCTGGTGGTATCGGGACCTTTCCTACCCAACCTAACCAAACTGTGGGCGTATTTTTAACACGTGGGCAAAAGTTCGGGGGGAGGGGGTTATTCGAGAGCACGTGTTCCTCCATTGACTCTTGGGCACCATCTTCATTCCCTGTTTATAGAATACCCCGGGTACTGGTCGTCATTTCATTTTGTAAACACTGACCTAGAACAAATAAATGGTTGTGGCATCGTATTTTGTAAATGACACACACTTGGACCGTTCACTATAGCAATAGAATGTATCGAGTAAGGTTCGGGACGGTCGGCATTAATGAAATGGTACCTAGATTGGCCCTAGTGTTTCAGTTGAACGGAAACGTACTATTATCATTTTATTTTATTTACCGAATTCCCCCTCATAGTTTTAGCTATCACATATATATGTATGTATATATGTGTATGTATGTATATGTATGTATATGTATATATAATTGAAACACGGTTCACTAATGCTTCAATAAGCAGTTTAAAGGGCAGGAAGATAGAGAACTAAACGTAATAGGGGGGTAAAATTATTATTGAAAAGGTATTAAAAGTCGAGAGCGAGCGTAAAATACGTCAAAACAATTCGGGAGAACGATGTCCCATCATCAGTTAAGAGAGAAGAAAATGCAAACTCTAGTGTATATTGAAGAAAGGGCAGGAAAGCCGATTGTGTGTAGGAATAACACTGGACGACTGCCACAGTATCATGCTAAACGAGCCTGGATAATAAGACATTCCTGCGGGCAGCGGCAGGAATGTAGTAGCAGGCGTGTTCCCTGCGATATAAGTAGTCAAGCCGGGGTATGCTGTATTCTGATTGGTTGTTTGGAACCGTATATAGTTTGGTGACGGATTGCTGGTTGTTCAGGGAGGCTTTTAATTGGTTTAAGTAAAGGGATTCAAGAATAAGTAAGTTCTTGGTGGTCAAGATCTTCGGCGTGCTTGCTCGCCCATAATTCACCCACCAAACACCAACTTGTAAACGCTAGATAATGTACGGGGCCCACAAAGGGTTGCATCACCCATTAGAACATTCCTCACGTGCCCTCTCTGGCCACGTGCCAGCACCTGCCGTCATCACAACCCTTGTGGGTAGACCGCAACCGTAAGACTGCATGCTGCCGTGCAGTCTCATGTACCCTCTTTGAGGGCGACAGGGATGTACGGTGCTCTTTAATGCACGAGTTAATAACAGTAAACATCGCCAACAATGCGGGGCTTTGAACCTGCGATAATGTATTTTATTAATTGTTCGTCCGATTTCTTTTGTCTTTCTCTTCTTACTTCCGGTAGGTTTCCAAAGCCAAACTCCTTTTTGATATAATGTTTTTTTCACGAAAAATCTGCAATTTTCACTAGTTATTTATGATGTCTTATAAATTAAGAATGAGAATGTATTTACCTATTGGTTTTAGCTGATTACGGATTATACGGTAGAGGTACAGTTCCGAAAGGAAATTCGTTACTGCTTAATTTTTACATGAAATTTTTCATAGTCGACAATCGATCTTAATTGATGAGGATTATCTATATGAAGATTATATATAGCTATATACAAATTATATATAGAGGTAAATTGATATACACATATAAATACTTGTTGGGGAATTAATGCTTATTGAATATATATA
>SDVV010019454.1:0-13528 GCA_016164225.1 Gammarus roeselii | reverse complement strand
CGTACTTAATTTTTCTAAACGAACCGCATTTCATCCACCCATCCAAAATTCTCGGCCCCTTTCTCAAAGTTTGAAATATCTTTATCATTTTAAGTGCACTTCATGTTATCTATTCATATCACAATTTATGAATATTGTGAGAAACATTACGGGATTCAATCTGTTGTACATGCACATGTTGTGAGTTCTCTACTCTCACCTTCTTTTTTAACGACCCATGTAAACAGTACATATATAGGTTTAACAAATGCAGTTGACCTTCAATTCTTTTCCAGAGATCGATTGTTCTATGCAAGGTTTTATAACGCTGTGGCCGATTGTATTGTCATAAACGATTGGAACATTGCTAACAAATTGTCTTAATAGATTAACTTAGATCCCTAAAATGTCAGTCAAACCAAGGAGGGAGGTCAAGGCGAAACCAACTATTAAAAATATTAATATCATCGCGAACCATCGGTGTGGTCCGGTCAGACGACCTATGTACAATCAAATAATATATGCCTAAGAAGAAGGTTTGACCTACAATTCAGATTGTTCGGAACTCATTCCGTTTTTAAAGCAAGATTTTGCAGATGACTTCATTGTGCAGCCTAGTACGACAGCCTGGACGCTACGCCTCTACTCACAGATTGATGCTGACGACCAATCTACCTTGCCTAGCAATCTACCTTGCCTTCCAATCTACCCTGCCGACAAATCTGCCCTGCCGACCAATCTACCCTACCGAAAAAGGTCCGCCTGGCCAATCTACGCTGCCGAAAAATGTCCGCCTGGTCGAAAACGCATGGCATATCCAAACGCGAGTTTGACTGTCGTTGTACGAATTCATGCTACTGATGTCAATGAGCTTGTATTGATGTGTTTTATTTGATTGTTCAATGGTCTGCGGTAGGCTCTTGTGTTAGGTGTTTACTACCGGTCTTAGCTCAGTCATCAAACGGTTGCAGTGACCAAACCACCACGCGCCACGGAGGTCACCGCAAAGGGGTACTGAGCCACAAACTCTCACGACCCTTGAACAGACAAAACCTACGCAGTGTGGAGGTCGTGCGGCCGGGTGTGGAGGTCGTGAGGTCGTGCGGCCATCTTCGCTTATTTGTTAGATAAATATGAGCTTTCATTCTAGTCTATACACATTAAATTGGAAGGTTATTTAATGTAAACAAAAAGCTATCATTTTAATGCCATTTTGTCGCAATTGTTCTCTGGGGCTTTTGTGACCTACCCTATGCGCTGATAAGGTCAATAGCTCACGCAAATAAACATGATTAAAACATTTGAGATGTTCATACGGGATGGAATTTTTTGCAACGAGAAGAATACTCAACTTAAATTATATTTAATCTTGTTTAACCTATTGTTGATTAAAAAAATGTCTTATATTACTTCACAACTCAATTTTTCGACGTTATATTTTTCGCAGAATAATTTGGTGACCAGCTCAATTTTCAGACATTACCAAGAGGTGGTATCGAAAAATTGGGCAACAACGTTCATGGTATAAAATGTATTCCGTGAGGACCTCTTATGCGTATAATACCCAGAATCAACTATTTTCCATTTCACGTTACCTTCATATGATTTCAAGTAAACATATAATATAGATACTCTTTTCATTTTTGGTTCGCTCATGATATCGTATATCGCGAGTAATTCAATAAGAAGCTTCAATCATGAAGTCAAATTTAATTCCTTTCGCCGCCATTTATTTCTTCAAGGGCCTCATTGCGAAAAATTCTTCATCAGGCTTACATGACAACATGACGATCCCAGCCCTACCCCCTCCGACTGAAGCACAGCAGTAGGATTAATCCCTACCATACCACCGCCACCTGCTACTTCGGTGGTTTCTACTTGCCACTTTAAAAAATGGAGTCAAAATACAGCATCTCTTTCCATTGCTAGCTTTCTCGAGCAGGTCTCAGGCGATAATTTTTCTCTGTGCCTAGAATAGCTGCAGCTCGGCTCTTCTTGCGCGGCGAGATACGAGGCCGGGATAGGGGCAAACAGGCCTGCGCAAACAGCATTAATGAAGAAGCCTTTAAGGCAGACCGCCGACCGTTGCCGGCTGTCTGTCGTAAAGGGAAAGGGTGGAGAGGAGGGTGGAGCGAAGAGTGGAGTGACTGATGAAGTGAAAGGTGAAGCGGTGGTTGGTGCGGAGAGTGAAATCGGAGGATAAAGTGACGAGTGTAGCGGACGGTCGAGCGGAGGGTGGAGCGAAGGTGGAGTGTTGGGTTTGCGCGGATTGAGAATGAACTTGTGGAGCGGAATATGGAGTTGCGTAGAGTGTATGGTGACCGGTGTGAATCGCAGTTTGAAGCAGAGGGTAAAGCGAAGAATGAAGTGACGAGTGAGACATACGGTGTGGCGGAGGGTGGAGCGTAGTGGAACGGTAAGTAGAACAGAGGTTGGAGTGACGGGTGAAGTGACGGCCTGACTGCTTAGGAGACAGTTCCATTAGGACTTTCATCCTTATTCGAGAAATGAAGCACATTTCTTAAATGGGTTGAGAGTAAATTGAAATAATAAACGCCCGAAACTTCTTTATGACGGTGGATGAATAGTAGTGTATACCGGAGCGAAACGCAAATGTGAAGGAATTAGATGGTCTGTAACCACATAGAGACAAATACTCAAGTGGGTCTCAATTTAGATATGCCAATTAGCGATTTTATTTCTGGATGCGCGGTCCTCTTGGAGATTAATTTTCTATACGGGAAATTTCAGTTCCCTCACGATATCTGGTTGCTTTCATTTACGATTGCCTTCGTACGGATTATATAGATGTACGTTATTAGGTCTTGTCAACGCTATATATGATTGTTTTGGAATATTTCACACGGTAGGAGGGCATGATTTATATTACTATGTTTGTTATTGAATAACTCATTTGAATAGAAGCTATTGATTATACACGATATTTTATATTGCACGATTGATATTATTGATTGAATCCACTCGCTTTGTCGCATTTAATGTATATATTTTCATAGATTCGTCAGAATCCAATGTTAAGAAACAAATAGCTGCAGATAAGTTCACGTTCTCTCAGATGATTTTTTTTTTCTGTAGACAATGAAACAAGATTTGTTTATCTATATATATTTATGGATTAAAATACACATTTAGGTGAATAATTTTAGGGTTTTGGCACAACATTCACGCATGTTCGAAAACAAATTACAGGTGGACAATCAATTATCGTCAATAATCTATTTATATTTGATTTACATAGAATCATTTACATCGTTTTTTATGGGTTGCGTTGCAGTTCTTTCCAATGCATATTTTTTCAATGCCTATTTTGGTAGACAATGAGACAAGTTTATTATTATAGTTCATATATTGTATATACATAACAGCATACAAGGAGTATTAACATTTTATGGACATTTAGAGGATAAAACCTGTTGAGGTACACATACTTTCACCATTAAGTCGAGTACATACGCCAAAGACGGTCTCACCCGGCTTGCGTGCCTTCCATGTTGAATCAAGTTCTTCATCGATTTCATTAGTCAAGGCACATCGCTTCCTCTTTTTAGTGACGGTAGGCTTATTTTCAATGGATTTTTTGGGAATGTCCGGGTGGCCATAGGCAAGAGTTGTGAATACGTCGAGATAGTAGCGTTTATTATCAAATTTACTGAGGCAGTTTTTGATAGTGCGAACAGTTTGGAGTTGGCATGCTTGCGCACAAATGTTGTGTATGGTCTCAAAGTGTGTGTATGTTTTCTGGTTATGAATGTCCCTGTATTGTTCATGTTTGATTTTGACTTGTGTCTGGTAATTTAGCAGCCGATTTTTTTGCGTCGGACTCAAGCAACATGCTGTAACACATGGGTTGTAAGCAGATAATTTCACTCGGGTAGTCATCAATTGTTTCGCTTTTCAGTTGTCCTAGCTGTCCTTTCTTGGATTCATCGAACAAGGGGTGATTTTTAGGATAGTTGGAGAAGTCCATGTATTTAGCCAAGGGAGCTTGACGC
Organism: Gammarus roeselii; assembly: GCA_016164225.1. Taxonomy (NCBI): domain Eukaryota; kingdom Metazoa; phylum Arthropoda; class Malacostraca; order Amphipoda; family Gammaridae; genus Gammarus; species Gammarus roeselii. The sequence goes on along the minus strand of SDVV010019454.1, from coordinate 9,536 downwards.
ATTTCCGCTTCAATGTCGGTAACGCCTTTGAACTGGATCAGCAACGAGTCAGTGTCCGAGTAGATGAGCGAGACGTTGTCACCGTAGCTTGGCTTCATTGTGTCATAGGAGAAGCTGTGGACTTTTGATTTTGATTTTTCAAGCACGAAGAATCCAACTTGGAGTGGATGAAACAGTCGGACATTTTTTGCTTGAGGATCATGATGACTGTTACGGGGCGATAGCGTAGCAGTTTTTTAGGAGCGAGTTGGCAGCGTGTTTTCGGAACTAGTTGGGGATGCACCCGACTTTTCAATCCAGATTTCTGTTGAGCGGGTTGAACAATAGCTTACCGTATATACTATTCGAGAGCAGTTTGAATATGAACTTTTCGAAGGCATTCATAGACTCCTGACGTTTCTGGATATTTTTCATGAGAAAGGTTTTGGAGACCGGTTCCTGCTTGATGCGAAACAATCGATGAACCTTGGTGACTTCCAGTCCTCACCTGAGGAGTACTTGGAGAAGTTCCAGGGCCACGGAAAAGTCAGCTTGAGGTAGATGGCTAGCAACAAGCTTACGATCTACTCGTTTTCTGTTCATGAGATGTTCTGAGCCGGTCAAGAGATTTTTTGTGCAGGGCGAAACATCGTTCAAGGTAACCTCTTTGTGATGTAGCAGGAGTGGCAGCTCATCTGTTTTTCGTTCAACTTCGTCGCTGACTTGGGCATCCACGCAGACAATGTACGTATACTCGCCAGAACAGTATGTGTTTACCAAGTCGAATGCTCGAATTTTTTCCGGTGTGAGCTCGAGGATTTCGCCAATGATGAGGGGTTCGCTGAAGCATCCATCATAAAAACTGTTAAAGTACCACATTGCTGCTGAAGGCACGGGTAATGTAGGGTCATAGTCTTTGCATCGGGGATTGTTTATCTTAGTAAGAACTTTCGTCAACGTCACGAATCCGCCTCGTGTGTTTATGACAATCAAGTGCAGGAGATCGATATCTTTGACCAGCGACAGTTTCATCTTCCCTTCCTAGAGGGCGACTTGCATTGCAAAGCCAGGGACGCTCACAAAATGGACGGGGTCCAGGGTATAGTCGCGTGTCATGGTCTCCCTAAACTTTTGGAAGACTTCGGCCAACAGCAGCGTGTCGTTGAGCAGGTATATGATCGTGTAATCACGCAACGTACTACAGTTTGCTGCCTCCCACATTTACATCACTTCAGCATAATCAGAGTCCGATATTCATTTACCTCGAAGTTGACTGTAGAAGACTTGTTGCGATGGGATGTCAGTTTGATCCAGCACAGAATCCGATGTGATGGCTTCGTAGCAGAAATGTCCTTGTCGAGTGGCGAGGTCTAGAACCTTGTCACTGTAACCGAGACTTGTGAGATGGGATTTGAGGAGTGACATGTCATGCCCACTATGTTCAAGATTTTTGGCAAGACTGTCTAAATTTGAGCTGAGGAATGAGAACGAGTCGATGAACTTGATACCGTACTTGCTCGTGGCATCGTTCAAGGAGACAGAGATGCTGAACATTTTATCTGATTGTTTTGGCAAAACATTTATTTGGATTTTTTTTTACCGTCCAATCCTCTCAGTATGAAGCGCATGTCATAGGCCGATGCATTGTGAGCAATACAAGGCATGAACCTGAGTTTCTCCGTTATTCTCATGTTACAATTAAGGCATGATGCGGTCAAGTAAATTCCTGTTATTACTTTTTTATTGGGGCCGAAGACCCCCTCCACGTAATGGTGGAGGGGGTCTTGATTCCGCATTTTTTTTTACGTCTTGTTTGGTGAGGACGGGGATGGGGAACAATGGTAAGGTTGACATGTATTCATTATAATCCAGCAACATATTCATAACATCATGTGTTTCCATCTCCACAAGGGGAACTGTAGTCGAATCGACTACTTTGTGCTTAACAATTTCCCCGTCTTTATCCACAACTTGTGTATGTTGACTACATGTTTCCCCTCTTGGGTGGGCTCCAGCAAGATTCACACTGATAATAATATACAACAGGGGGTTTCATTGTTGCATGCATGGCTGAGAATTGGTACATTTCGCCTTCTTCAGGCATACCGATGTTTTGCAAGCCTGTAGTGGACAAACATAATTTAACGTGACCATCTTTTTTGCTTTCGTGCATGTCTTGAATGCAGAAGGGACAATATAATTGATTTGTATCATTGAATTTCTGAATGTACGCATAAATGTAGTGAAACATGGAATGAGTGCGACATGATTAGTATTTAAGATTTGGACTAAAGGGATCACGCGCTCCTCACTTGCCTCTAAACTGCCTCTGTATACACTAACCACCCCGTAACCTTCGTTCTCTTTAGTGAGCTGATATAGTCTAATGTTGACATCGCAACCTCTTTCCATGTTTGGTAAATCTTTTGAAGCCACAGGTGTGTTCATGGGAAGATTTGGGAAGGTGAAATATGTGTTTTTGCATGGGATGTATGTATCACATGATTGTCGTTTAAAATTTGAGAGGTATGTATTTTTAGGTAAATGGAAATGGGCAGTCATGCTTGTCAAAACACAATTATTCTTTTTTGTTTTGATATTGACTATATGATGCCGACCTGGGCATTTTTTTGGCCAAGGAACATAACTACCCATTTTTTTTTGTTCCTTTAGCCTCTGTCTTGTAGAATTTGAGGTCAACAGCAGTTACTTTATTATTGCTCCAGCCACTACCTTGATACTCCTGTATTTCTAATTTATTTTGTAAATCTACCCCGAGATCTTCAATCAATTTACTTAAATCCACTGTTTTTGTCAGCTGGACCGCTTTTGTGTTTAATATCCAGTCCTTCACATCTATAGATGCATCCTCCATTGTTTTCCCCATTTTAACTTTGCGGCGCATTGGAGTCTTTGGAATGTTCCTAACTTAGCTTCAATGTGCTTCAAAAGTTTCCTACATCCTAATGTTATCATGGATGATATGTTGACGTGTTTAGTGATTGGGATAAATGTTAATGTTACGAAATGGCGGTCCAATATACCTTCAGAGGTTGATGGGTTATATCTAGCCCCACGCAAATCATCCACTACATTATCCGAATCTGGTTCCGTATCGACAGTAGACGGGTCTTGGATCGAGGAGGGGACATCAGTAGACGGTGCAACAGGGCATGGTGCCACCGCATCAGCAGATGGCTCAACAGGACACGGCGTCGTCATCGCATCAGTAGACAGTGCAACAGGACACGGTGTCATCGCATCAGTAGACAACGCCAAACCATCAGTAGACGGAGCGACGAATAGCTCATCAGTAGCCTGAACTCCAGGTAGTTCCGAAGACAGACCAGCAGAACCACCACCGGGTTGCGGGCTTCCGCTAGGAATTATGGACGTTGCGACGCTCACGGTAGGAATTGCGGATAAAGCGACGCTAGGGCACGGGGCACTCCCTGCAACCTCCAATAATAGCGCACCTGCCATTACCATATCGTCTCGATTCATCCTGCGCGAGTAAAGAAAAATAGATCAACAGAACATTTCAGAATAGACTATCAAAGTTACAGAAAGACATCTCTACAGTAAAACAAAAGATAGACACGTTCGAATTACTTACATCTCGAGTGAAAATATGACCGTGACCAACAAGATCAAGCCTGCAAATCATGCATGAGCTGCGCTGTTCACGGATTTAAACATCAGTGTACGATAACTTGGGAAATATATCATTCACCCAGAGCCCCCCGCTACGCTGCCAGATGCATGAAGCAAAAAACCAAATTGGAACGAAACCTGTACGGCACTGAAATCGTCGTCCCTTGTGGGGAGGAAAGGGGTGGGTGGGTGTGGGAGTCATATAAAACTGACCCGCTGAGTGGACGGATACACACAGCCCTCGCTCGTCGCTTCGTATGTACCTCCTCTGCCTTGACCTGCACATAGCCTGCCAGCCGCCTCGGCCTGTACATACCCTACCTTCCGCCGTCTACCTTCGTATACCCCGCTTCGCTCCGACGTCATGATCCATCTCGCCTGCTTGAGCCACCTCATCATCATGGAGGTATTTAGGATGACAAACCTAATTGTTTCATACAATCGCAACCTTAAACGTTTCTCATGCGTCGAGGGAGATAATTTCGTATCGGCAACGATGTCAACATTTAAAATAATCTTGAGTATTCTCAAGGGGAAACTGGATGCTTCTATCCTGATTCGACAGGATAGTAGCAGTGTCGATATACTCTTCAACCAAGAGGGGTGTTCAGTGATGTTTTTAAACTCAAAGTCGTCTCGTCACAGATCTAAAATACTTTTTCGCCCATATTTCATTTCGAGTTTCTTAACACAAGAAACTACAGTCATGGATATGATACAAGATCCTCCATACGCTACCGCCGAGCCTCGTGGATTTAAACGCTCATTGGAACAAGCCGAAAATGTAACACGACCTGAACCAAAATATGAAATGGTAGATTCCTCAACCAATACCATCTACTCCGGTTCTCAACAATACGATGACAAGACACAAAATAAAGACGGACATGACTATTCTATTGACGTAGTAAATAGCTATAACCCTCCCCAGGATCAAGGGAACAATGCTAGAATATTTGATATTCCAGACAAAGCCTACACTGGAGCGTCAGTATATACTTTTGGATCATTTCCCGTAGTTTCTGAAGACACCACAGAATGCCCGAACCGTCCTTTATTTACATAAATTATCCACGCATTATAATATAAATAAAGAATGGTATTAAATGTAATAATTTACTCTATAAATATAATTGAAATTACTCTGAATATACTAACCTTTGCAATGCATCATGCCCGACTTGGCACAAGTCAGATTCTGTAGTCGAAGTCTGCTGGTGGTTACTTCCATAGAATCTAGAATCGTCTATTTGTTGATGTTGTTGGTAGATAGGGTAATGAGATAAATGGGGCGCTGTTTCAACCGATGTGTGTGGCAGATATCCATAACACATGCTTCTACAATAAGGAAAGCGCGGATGTTGAGGGATCCATGAGCTGCTGCAAGGCAGTTGTGGGTACAACGCGCCCTGCCAGTGTTGACCATACCAAGGTTGTTGGGTTTGCGATGAATACCCATACCATGGCCGTATCTGACACGCTTGAATCTGCCATTGCTGAGGATTCATCTGGAAATGGTGCGAATACCACACGTTCTGATGTAACGCTTGCGGGCATTGGTAAAACGTATTAGAGCAATTATCTGAAGAAGATGCGGCATTGCTCAGACTGAAAAGGGAGAATTTTTTTTTTCACATAAATGTTTATTGTTTAAAGATGAATTTCACCCATAAAAAAAACTATTGGCAATTATTGTAAATAACCGATGGTTATTATTCAGAAAATATCAGCGTTACAGCGAGAAAGGGTCGGGATGGGAGCAGTAATCGTTGACCCTACCTGATCTTCGAAAAATACCATCGTTGGATCCATCGATGGATCATGGATGATAATCTCGCCGCAGAATACGTTAGACACATCCAATCTTTCCCCTATTACGGTTAAAAAAGGCTCAAAGACGCTATTCAAAATGTCATTCATGATGTAGCTATCATTCATAGTGTGTTCCATCTCTCACGTTGACTAATGTCTAACGATAGATTGATTGGAGTTGATGATAAAGGCGGGTAGATGACCTCGTCTCCATACTCTACATCTACTTATTCTACATAAATTAAATCAGGATTGGGTTCAATGCCACTCAAATCGAGCATCGGAATCTGTGCTAAATCCCCATGATGAAGTAAATCGCATTCGAAAATATCGCCGGGTTGATGAATATTAAATGAAGAATCCCCTTCTTCGGATGAGTGAACTCTATTTGATTCTATTAATAAATCTAATGAACTATTCTGAATGCCTTTATTAAGAATAGGGTCGATAATCTGAGTTATCTGAAGGGGGTATTCACTTAAAAATACAATACTATCCTGATCCTGTTCTAAATAATTGGACCAAGCGTTTACAAGCGTGTTCCGTAGCGCCAAGTTGTCTGGATCGTTAATGGATCCCACTATATTCAACGGTTCATGAAAGTGACAATATGAAGCTAGTCTCCCCTTTGGGCGAAACGGCCCAAATGAATGAACACGACAGGCTAATAAAAATTGGGCTGGGGTTGCGTGGAGAGGAATCTGAGACTAAGTATACTTGGCCTCGCATAGACCATCCGTTTTCTGAGTCATCAATTGCTTGAGACCACACAACCTCCTGAAAACCGAGTTTTTTAGTAAAGATAAGTAATGAGCGTTCTTGGAACAGAGACAATTCGTAATTAGTGACTGAAGTGGGAATAGAAGCGAAACTTCTCTTCTTAGATGGAGGCTCAGAACCTTCCCCGTGGTGAGTAACATCGGTGACAGGTACTCCCCTACTTGTGGTCGCCAGAGGACGCCAGCCACCCTGAAGCGTGCCGGGACCGTTAGGTATCCCGTTGCAAAAATTTCCAGTCATTGGTGCTTCCCTACTTTCGGGACCTTGCATAGGTTAACCTCCCTAGAGCGTGCCGGGAATGGAGGCGGCAACGGTTACGGGGCCGTTAGTTATCCCGTTGCGATTATCTCCGGTCATCGGTGCTTCCCTACTTTCGGGACCTTGTAGAGGCTTGCCTCCCTGGAGCGTGCCGGGAACGAAAGCGGCACCGTTAGGTAGTACGGTGACAACGGCTTGCGGTCGCTTCGTTGCCCGAGAAGGTAAGCCTGATGCCCCGCGTGACGCAATGGCTTGGTCCTGCCGGCCGTCCAACACAATTATACAATCCTTCTCCTCGGGTAAGGGAGAACATTCTGTTGGCCAAAAAAAAATTGGTGTAAATTAGAAACCATAATATTATTTACTAATACCCTTTCGAGATAAAATGTTTACGAATTAATTCAAATAAAAAGTTGATATACAATCGTACACATTGAACTTTTGTTATAATTGAATAAATATTATTTGCCTTACAAATGTGTAGATATTTTTACATTGAGTTGATAATAATAAAAGCCGCTATAATAAATACCGGTTTGTAAAGCCGATGACGCTGGATCCTCATTAATAACTTGAAGGTTCGTGGAAGTATCCTGAAAGGTAGGGGAGGTGACGCACCCACTCGTTCTAGGGTCCATTCCGTCATGAACTCGCAAAGAATATTAAGGTTATTGTATGTATAAATAACACGTTAATGTTACTGTATGAATAAAAAACCTGGGAGAATACAGCCACAAGTAACAAAAATATATTATAAAAAAAAAACGAAAAACCATGTTTAGTTTTTTAAAAACTCTTGTTGACTCGATCCCTCTCGACTCGTGATGTTCTCAGAGAAGGGATTCACCACTAGATCTTCCTCCAATATGTTCAGCAACGAGGGAGCCTCGATTGCGAGATCCAATGTATCAGAAGCTGGGGTAAAGAACTAACACGAAATAAGAATACCCAGTTAATATTCCTTTCTATTATCATACTTTATTGCTAAGGTAAAATTCCTATCAAGTCCTAATAATATTTTCACTTAATTAAAATTGACAATCTATTATCGTCAAGGAAAAAAAATCTATCATATACTTACCGGATAAATTAGGTTGAGATGGATGAGACCCTGCCTCTTGAATACGCTCAAGAGCTGCAGGAAGCTCGAAGGAAGCTATGTGCAGGCCGTATATAACTTTTTTGAAGATGATAATTTCTTTGAATCTGTCTATTTGACTTTGTACCCACACCCTACCCGATGTTGGTAACAAAAAGAAACATTGTATACCTAAACATCATAACTTTGAAAACACTGTATGAAAAAATATACTAAAAGCGCGTGACCCTTGCATGAGAGAAATTATTTGTGACGAATTCACACTCCTCGAAAATATCTCTTCATGACAAAAGCGAGTGTCCCATGCATGAGAGAAAGTACTTGTATCGATTCACACTCATCGAAAATCAAATCAATTGGATATTTTTTTCCCGACCCCTAGAAAAAAAACTATCAAGGCGGTATCCGTTGCGCAAGGTTGTTTGTGCTTGCACTGACTAGTTCGATTCAGATTGTAAAGTAATAAAAAAATAAATGTACAGCTCACAGGGAACTGTTACCACATGTCTGCATCGTTAGAACATTATCAAATTTATCGTAGACTGTACTTTTTTAGCGCGTGAACGTTTGCTCCGAGACATGCAATGATATCCATCCCTACCAAAATAATTGTGAAAAAATGAACAGAATCCGATTTAAAAATTGTTCACTTATGTATAATATTACACCAATGCACGTTATACACTCTAAAGGATCAACAAATAATAAAATTGCTTACATTGTTCTAGATAAAAATCTCTACTGATAACCCACATCTGATACAAAAAAAAAATTCACCGAATTTATGTTATAACACACTTTATGTCTGATTATGTCTTGTATACATGAATAAATGTGCGTTGTACATAAGACTAGGTAAGGCTAGGTTTTCTGTAATGTGAATAGAGAATACAAATAAGTATGATGCGTTTGAAAAAATAACTATTCTCAAATATCGAGGAGTGTACATAAATGGTAAAATTTTGGATTGATTCAACCAATTCAGTATAAATCATATCTAATACGAAGAACCCGGGTAAAAAAACTAATAGACTAACTAACGGTATGGATTCCCTCTAAAGAAGCTATACATACTAACCTTATTGTAGATACATCTTCAAATCTTGTTACACAGATCGAATTCTAGGGTACACTGTTCTCGGGAGGGAGAATGCATCCACCTTAAATACGACACCATGTAAGGGAATGCATGACGTCATAAGCCCTCCCACTTTTTTAAGCCCTACTCTGAAAATATACATTCCGTAAATGCTCATGTGAAATATGACCGTAAAAAACTCAAACGAAGATATTTAAGTTTTCACGCACCATCAATCAACGAATTTTCTACACCACAGATCTATAGAAATAGGATAAACACGAGAGGTCGATAATATGCTAAGTTACCCCGTATAGATGCGATATCGACCTTAGCTGTCTCGCTAACTGACATTAATGAATATTGATCGAGCTAATGCGGTTACATGGTTACAGTATTGAAAAAATAAATAGAGCTTTATTCAGAAAACAGTACGCGTACACTTTCGCATGAAATGATGAAAGTACGTGTACCTCAACAGGTTTTATCCTCTATATGTTCATAAAATGTCAATAATCCTTGTATGCTCATATGCATATAAAATATATAAATTATGATAATAAAATTGTCTCCTCGTCCATCAAAATATGCATTAAAAAAGATGCAGCGGAAAGGACTGTAACGAAACCCATAAAAAAAACGATGAAAATGATTCTAAGTAAATCAAATATATATATACAGATACAGATACAGACACTAGGCCGCATCCCCCAGAAAGGGGGGTGGCCGACGGCAAGGCGCACCTCACACCCTCACACGCTCACATTCACACAACTTAGCCCTTTTGTGCTAAAGGGTCCGGCCGGTAGCCCCTCAACTTACACTCTGGGTCCCGAATGTACCGAGGAACCGTCGTCAGCAGCAGGGCCCACAGTT
>SDVV010019453.1:0-13528 GCA_016164225.1 Gammarus roeselii | reverse complement strand
ACAAACTATTTATATAACCTATTATCATATATTCAAATAGGCCGTCCGTTCGTCCTTCCGAATGAGTCACTAGTTAGCTGACTTGGGGTGGATGGATGATTATTCATTTTATAGATCATTAACACTTTATTTTAGTATTTTATTATTTCTTTTTGCTTGGGCTCTATTATTTTTCTCTGCCCTGTTTTCATGGTGATAAATTTTAAATTGGTTATTAGTATTATATGTATCGAGGTTGGTTGAGACAATGTGACCCAGGGAAGGGAGGTTTTCGTGGGACCCGCGGGACTCGGGAGCCCGACGTTTCGAGAACCCGGGGGACTTGGGAGACCGAGTGGATTTGAGGGGGTCCACTTGGACCTTTCTGGGGCCCTTTGGGACACCCTTGAGACCCTTTAGGACCCTTTAGAGAAATTGCGGGACCCTTTAGAGGCCCCTCTGAATCCTGGAACCTCTGCTCCACCCTCCTAGCGCTGTAAAACCTATACACATAAAAATGTTTATGTGAGATGCTTGAGAGGAACAAATAACCATTACAGTCCGCGGATTGCTTGCGCAGAGGGCGAGGGTCGCGTCGAGGCTGGTCGAGGTGCGTCGAGATCAGTCGAAACATGTTGAGGCGAGTCGAGTTGGTCGCGACGAGCCGAAACTGGCCGAAATGATTCGAGACAAGCCGAGATGAGCTGAGGCGAAGGGTATCGGGGGGCTCTGGGAGCTCGGGAAGACCCGGGGGACATGGGTCACCCTCCGGGATTCATCGGGCTCTTTTGCTACCCAAGGGACCAATGCCACCCCCCTGACTCATCCCCTTAAACAATCAGTGCGAAATCAATAATCTGAGCAGTTTTTCTGCCCGTGACGAACCTGCTCTTTCTTTCTTGTTCACGATTCACAATATTATAACGCTGGAGTATCTGTGCGGGAGTTCGTGTTGGTGATGTTGTGAGTGGGTATTTTTTCTTCAGTCTGTTTGCTGCTCGAGCACGGACCATATGCAATTTGTGGGGTTGACTTGGACTGCGCAGCTATAAAACCTTGTGACGCGTTGCGGTTGGAGTCAATATAATCCGTGAAGCCATAGACCTTGTACCAATTCTTGGAGTTCTGAGTGGTTGGAGGCGGGGATTCATTTTGTCTGAGTCTTTGTCTTGCCTGACTAAATAAATTGTACTTGAAATCAAGTAGACCGCGTAGCTGGAAACATTGTGTTGCGTTGCTGTCGGAGCTGGCTTTGTCCGTGTGGCCGTGAACCTGTACCAATTTTGACGATACTATCTGTGCGTATTGGCGTGTGGACATGTTAATCATGAGGGTCTGAGAGGTTTGAGACGAGGATTCATTTCGTTTTATCTGAGTCTTTATCTTTCCTGAGTAAATATATTGTACCAATACAACTGGATCGTGTAACTGTAAATATTACGTTGCGTTTCTGTCGGAGCTGACATAGTCCGAGTAGCCGTGAACCTTGTACCAATTTCGACGATACTATCTGTGCGCACTGGCGTATGGACATATACATGAGGTTCTGAGGGGTTGGAGGCGAGGATTAGTTTCGGTTCATTTGAGTCTTTATCTTACCTAAATGAATAAATTGTATTTATACAACTAAACTGCGTAGCTGTAAATATTGTGTTGCGTTGCTGTCGGAGCTGAATTTGCCCGTGTAGCCACTGACCTTGTACTAATATTGACGATGCTATCTGTACGCACTAGGGTGCGTACATATACTCTTTAAGTTCAAAGGGATTGGGGGCGGAGGTCCGTTTCGAGTAAGCGTTTTTTCTTTTGCGCACCAGCGTGCGTCTGACATAGCTGAAATTTTCACTTACTTTCTAACGTTAAAAGCGTTGTTTTGTTTTTTCCTCGCACACCTAGGCGTGCGAGCCTACTGGAATCAATGATCATCTAGCCCTACGTGGGAGCCTATTATGACTCACGTTGAGGCTCTGGTGGAAATGAGGCTCAAATCAATCAATCAATCAATCGTTAGCTGACTCACGCGCCACAACCAGTTCAGATCCCGCCCGCCTGACTCCAGTCAACCCCCTCCCCACGGCTAATTAAGCCCTATCTTATTTCTTCGCATTTGCGTTCATGCACAAATATCATCTACTAACCACGAATGCCATCCCAGCTTATGCTCTGTGAGCGTTTGGATAGCGTACTTGTTCACAACAGAACTCCTATCCCGACGTCAGTGAAACGTCCAGAAGCACTCTTCAAAATAAAAACATCTACATCACGCCGAAAAATATATTTTAATCAACAGAAATATTTTCAAGAAGGTCCTATAACGTAAAAATAAAGATTATGAAAAATAAATTGCGGCGTATGCCAAAATTCATTCGAAATAATTTTTTAGTTATATATTGAGCAAAATAATTAAGATCTGTATTAGATCCTCCTGAGAACGATGGTGGTGAGCAAGAAGCGGATGACACTAGGATGACTGTCCTACAAAACCAATATATTATTTTCTGTATTTACGTTTTCTGTTCCTTAGGATATCACAGCGGAAAGGCAAAATGAAGCGTTCAACACAGTAATTTTCTCCCCTCCATGATTAATTGAATATGTGTATAAATTTAGAGTCACACAATCTCAAGGGTACAAATCGCGTTTATCCAGAATACTGAAAGAGACTATGAACGAAATCGACAAACACTTATCAAACATTTTTGCATAATCTGTTCCGAAAGGTATCTGTCACTAACAATGGAAAGAGGCCAACGCTACTCATACTTAAAAAAAATACAAAAAAGGTCCTCCCCGGTGGGGGGGGGACGGCATGACGCACCGGGCGCACAAGTTTTGAAATACTGTCTGCAACCATGTAGTCATGCTTATAGAAGTCTACTATTAATACAGCTCCATCATCTTTAAGATACAAGATGAAGGAGTTACAAAAATCTTATCAAAGTTCCACGACATGCATGTCTGATCCCATAAACAGAGAATAGACATCTCCATAGGAAAGTGTTATCACTGCAATCAAGGTTGCAGTCATCAAGAAACTGGAAAGAAATGTCGACCTATTATGGATGGTATACACAATTCGTAAATCAGCTGAGGGAGCTCACCCAGATGATAAGGCAGTCCTAGAGCAGTTCAACAATGGCATCAGATTCTCAGAGACTAAGTAGATTGTCATTGAAGATGGCTCATCCCACACTGCCGATCAATTTTCGTTTGGCCCAGAGGAGGTTGGTGAGTAATCTCAAGCGTTTTTGATCAGAACCTGAGCACTTGAAGCACAATGCCGGTGCAGCTGCGAGGAGGTTTCATCTAAAGGGTAAGTAAAGTGGAGCCACTCGCACGAACACAAACTAAGGCCTTTGACGATAAGGGCTCCGGCCAGAAGACCCCGCCACACACACATGGGGTAGGAGTGAGGTGCGAGATCAGTGTCAGCAGCTGGGCTCCTCAGCAAAATTGGTTTACCCCCGCTGAGTCATAGTAACCGGGCTCTTTCGCGCCTATGAACATCCCGTTTCTCAACGAGACGCCAAGGGCAGGACAGCAAATCAGGGCAGCGTCAAAACAAATCCATTCGCAATTGTTCTCGACTCCCGCATTTTCATTGCACGCTCTCTCCCTACCTTCACATTTATGTCTATCCTTCCTAACACCTGTTTCACGCCGTACATCCGCCCATACTTCGGTCGACCTCTAGGCCAACGACCACTCTCCTCCGCCTTCATCTCCTTTTTCCCCAATCTCCGATCATCCATCCTCACACTGTGACGGAGCCATCTCGGAGCAGGTGAATCTACTCTGTTCTCTATTTCCGTCACCATCTCCGTTCTAATTCATCCAACGTCGTTATTGATCCAATTTCTCAGCGTCGCTAACTCATCCTCCTCAAACACTTTACATCAAAAACATCCAACATTCTTTCTCTCCTTCTCTCGCCCTCCAAGTCTTAGCTCCGTTGAGCATAGTTGGGACAGCTACACCATCATACAACCATCTCAGTAACGCAACCTGGTCTCAGTTCCACTTTCACTGTGAATCAAGCACTCACCTCGCTTCCAACTCTGGCACATGCTCTGCTGCCAAAAAGAAACTTTGGACAACTTTCTACAAATTACCGCCCACTCCATGCAAACGCAATACCCTCCATAGCGCTCTTTGTCGATCCTATCGTAGGTTTTTAACCGATCCATGAAGGCTTAAAACACATACTTCCCCTTAGCAAGGTATTCCGCAGACTTGTCACACTGTAAAAATTTGATCGGCACACCCTCTACCACTGCTGAAGTTACACTGTTCCTTGCCTGCGCAGCTCCGTACTGTCGCTAATAATCCTGATTAGCACTCTTCCAAACAACATTCCGACAACACATTTCAAACTGATGCCTCTCGAACTGCAGCATTCAATTTCATCTCCGTCACCCTTATATAACGGAACAATACAAACACTACGTCACTCAATCGGCTCCACGCTCGACACATAACACAGATTCAGTAGCCTCACAAGCCATTCGGCTAACGGTAACCCACTCCTCTTCAGGTAAACGTTGTCCAAACCAGAGACTTGCCCTGCTTTTATCGCCTCTACCGCCTCATGCACCTCTTCCTTAGTAATGTCCGCAACAAGTCTCTCTCCCAAAACCGGCATCCGTGCACCACCGCCCGCAGCAATAATTGCGGATAAAATTATAGATTTTTGTGAAACAAACAAGCTGATAGGTGAGTTTCATCATGGCATGAGACACCATCGTTTTTGTCCTACAAACCTACTTCTTTTTCAGGATTAGTATTAAAATCCATGACACCAAATATCCGATCGATATAATTTTACCCTGACTTCCAAAAAACCTTCGATACTGTCGCTCACAGACCCTTAGTTAGTAATTTGCACAGCATTGTTATTCGAAGCGAGCTAAATAACCGCATAAAATAATGTCTCACGGACAAGCGGTAGCGAGTCTTTCTTAACGGAGCTTCCTCCATTTGGGGTTGTGTTAGAAGCGGCAAGCCGCAAGGATCCATTTTAGGAACAGCAAATTAGCAGACGACACTAAGATAAGAGGAAAGTGCAAGCACAAATTATGTCTGTAGATCCAATTAAACTTGAACACAATTGATGACTGGTCAGAAAAGTGCCTATTGAAAATCAATGTCGGCAAATGTAAAGGTATGCCCATATGTTATCACAACTTTTCAATGTTCGGGAAGAAACTGATTTCTGTCACCGAAGAGAGAGATCTAGGTGTCCTAATTATGAACGATTTAAAAAGCAGCAAGCAAGGTAACGATGCTGATAAAAAACTGAATAAAATTTTCGGTATGATATCCCACACTATCTCGTACAAAAGCAGACGCAGTATTGCTAAGTTATGCAACTCATTTGTTAGACCGCATCTCGAGTATTCAGTTCAATTCTGGCCTCCATATCTTAGAAAAGACTTATTAAACTAGAGAAGATTGTTTGTAGAGCTACCAACCATATCCCTTCATTGCGCAATAAATCGTACGAAGACAGACCTTGCAGACTCAACCTTTATTTGTTATAGAAGCTTCTAGTCGGAGGTGACATGATAGAAGTGTGGAAGATTATGAAGGTAAAGAAAAGGTCGACAGAGCGTGTCTTTTAACTCTAGATGCAAACGGAGTAATCTAGAATAATGCATACAAAATCGTTAGGAAGCGTTTCTCACCCGACATAACTCACAACTTTTGGCGTATAGAGTAGTCGAGGAATGGAACAATTCTCCACGGAAAGTTGTAAACAGCGATACAATCGAAACAGTCAAGTCACGACTCCCACCAGGATCGCCGCTTATTAGTCTCCAACATTAGTACCAGAATATTCGTAAAAAAATGAGGTCCAGTATTGACACCCACATGTTTAATGGAATACCTTGCATAGGAACTAGGACTAGCAAAAAAAGGGTCCGACACTGGTACCTACTCGTCGCGAAACGGTGTCCAGTGATGATACCGGTCAGTATCATCAAATGCTAATTTGAGTTGTTTTGAGTATCATCGTTAAATGCTATCTCCTACTGCGACCTCTCTCTTTCTTGTTCTTTTAATTCAGACATTACACAGACACATGATACTCTCTTTGTCGTTCTATTTCAGGACATATCTTCTTACTATCAAGATGGAATCTAGCTTGGGCCAAATGGTCTTTTGTTGTTTTCTAACACCTGTAACCACTTGTTTCCAAACAAGCTCTAGAAATGAATACGTAACTATTCTACGGAACAATACCGTAGAGGCCACTAAAATAGTTTCACCGAATGTAGGTGTCAGTTCAGATCGACAACGGGCGTACCAGGAGGTTATGTAGCTTAGGACAGGTCGTCGAGCTGCATGAAGGTAAGGACGGTCATGTCAGACGCGTGAGACTCAAAACTCGCGGAAGGACAGTCAATCGGCCGCTAAATCAACTCGTTCTGTTAGAGGCACGAGCATGGCGGGTATTTACCTGACACTACCGCGTCTAGATGACCGAGGGCTAGGGTGCAAAATGGGCCTCGCCCACTGATATAGAATATAATTCCATTGCAATAGCAACAAGCGAGCTAAACGGTACCAGACCGCAAAGAACAATAGCGTTGGAAGCACACAAGCGTTTTGTCCCTCAGCTACAATAACAGACGTTAAGCTTTCTTCTTGGTTGAGATTGTGTAAACGAATATATTCCGCCATACTCTTCACAAGGACAACTTCAATTTCCTATGAATGTGCACCCGGATTTAATCCGTCTAGTTATGGCGTGACGGGGACATAGAGGTAGAAGCTAGGCAGGGTCATACTTTCGGTGGAGGTAAAATCGTTTAAGATAATGAGGCAACGTGGAAACGAATAAGCTCATCATGGTGATGATGTTTAGTTCAGTTCAGTATTCAAAGTTAATAGTGAAACTGAGTTTGGGTTACATGTTTTTGGTTGATCTGAGGAGGGTGGGAAAAGGCACACTTTTATCGACAGGGTATGAAATGTGTTGGCCGAGGTTACAAGCTACAGTATAACCTCAGGCAGAGTCAGAGACTATCAAAACCTTGCCGAGTGTAGATGCCGCGATAACTATCTCCTCCCTATTAAGGATGGGAAAGGACCAGACGATGGATAGAAAACCGATCAACTTCATTCGTAACAAGCTGACTAGCAAGTTTTGGATGTAAGATTAAACGGACAGAATAAACTAACCCCCTGTTTAGGTAAGAATGCACTGAATATAGTCAAGGCTAGACATCGGAATACAAAATTGACTGTTAAACCACCGACGAAATGAGGTTTAACGGCAAAAGGTCATAATGAGAAATTAACGGTGCTCTGTTCCATCCTCTACGGCACGTTAGCAATGACCAGTGCCTTATCCCATTGTTCCACGACGCGTTAGCGGAGGACATGAGTGCCTTCTCCCACCTCTCGTGTGCAGTCCGATGCTGGTCTCCGCATGAGGTGAGACCTAGCTAAGCTGGAACCGGTCCAGCTTCGTGCTACCTAAGCTCATCCCGCAGCTAAGCCACGCAGCTACGAGGATTAGTTCATGGAGCCCGAGCCGCACTATCCTCGAGCAACGAAGACTGAGGGGTCAGCTCAATGAAGCCTTTGAGTACTTGCTCTCGATCGCAATTTTGCGGTTATGCCACATCTTACCGGCCTCGGTAAGATCGAAAGAAAACACTTTGTTCTTTTCTTTCGATTGCATTCTTGATTACGTATTTCAAAACTTGAAGGTTTCTGTGCGTTTCTTTGGATTGAAACTCAGGGGCTACCAAGAGCAACTCTACTGTAAGGAGATATTCCTTTGACGTCACACCTTGGAGCTGCTAGATACTCTTCAAAGAACCGTAAGTGCCCGCAAGACGAATTCTTCTTAACACTTGGGGTAAAACAATTGCCTAGATAACTGTGCGTGGTGTTCTTCTATTATGAACATTTTCTGCAGCATGCCTATTTCAATCAAAACTCTAGAGCTGCTACGGGTCTGTCTATTCTAAGAAGAGGTCCCTCCTACGACGTCTCTCGTTTAAGCTTCCGCAGGCTCTTCAACGCAGCACAAGTGCACCAATGATATATTATTCTAAACACTAGGTGGCGTACCACTGCCAAGGAAACTGGGCGTACTGCTACTTAAATTTCAAGCTTATATTTTCCGAAATCTTATAACTCGTATGCTCATGTTGATCTATGCATAATTCCAAACCTTTGGGGCAAACCAATAGACATGCCTTCAGGGAAAAGTATGTCCGTTGACCGTATGGGAGATTCCGTCGCCTTCTGCTCGAGTCAAATTCAATCTCCTGAAATTTAAATTTTTCTCTTTCTATCTCCTCACCCCTATCCTATCATTGCCAATTTTTGACACTTAATCGTTTTTTCTTGGAGCTGAAAGTCCTGGGTAGTTGTGGGGTGATAGCCAGAAGATGATGGCTTACATGTATTTACATTTATAAGGAAACAACAACTGGCCTCTTTGCTAAACTAGATTGCCTTTTGATTGTCAGCAGATAAGTTCTGTAGTAGAACGTCTTAGAGCCCTTCATGTGTCTGTGTAATTTCTGTTTTTAAAAGATCCAGCAAGGGAGAGGTAGTTGTTGGAGATAGCATGTAACGATGACAGTCGAAACAGCTCGAGTGAGCACCTGAAGAGAAAGCCATCGACCCACGATCATATATCGTTCCTCTCCTACGAACCTGTTACTTTATCTAGAATACAGTTGAGAATCAAGACACGAAATCTCTAATCGACAGCAATTACCTTGATTTTCAAGAAGCTTTTGATAAATTCACTCACAAGCGCTTAATTAGTAAATTGTACAACATCAGTATTCGAGGCGAGCTCAATAACTGGATAAAATGTTGGCTCACCGACAGACGGCAGCAAGTTGAACTTAACGGAGCTGGGGTAATGTTACAAGCGCGTACCTCAAGGATCCGTGTTAAGTCCAGTTTTCTTCATAACATTCATAGACGATCTCTATAGAACGTACTTTTGTATATAAGTAATTTCGCAGACGATACTAAAATAGGAGGAAACGAGCAAACCGAACTTGAGGGTCAGCAGATCCAATTCGACTTGAACAAAATTATTGATTGGTCGGAAAATTGTCAAAATAAATTCAATATGGACCATTGTAAATGTAAAGTTTTGCACATAAATCCTCGTAACCCCAAACACGAATATTCAATGTCTGGAAATAAATTGATCCCTGCCTGTCACCAAAGAGAGAGATCTAGGTGTCAACATTACTGAAGACCTAAAAGTAGCAAGCATGCAACGATGCTGAAAAGAAAAACAACAAAACGCACTCTTGTTCACAAGCATACACAGCAATATCAATTTTTACAATTCGTTTGTTTGACCGCATCTCGAGTATTCTGTCCAATTCTGGACTCCCTATCCTGAAAAATACGTCAATAAATTAGGGAAGTTTCAACGTAGAACTACCAAACTTATCCCTTCGCTTCGCAATAAATCGTACGAAGACAGACTATTTGAACTCTACCTATATTCATTAGTGAAGCGTCGAGTCAGAGGTGACATGATCGAAGTGTGGTAGATTTTGAAGTGTAAGGAAAACTTCGACCGAGCAAGTTTTCCTCTCTAGAAGCGAACGGGGTGGCCTGGTTAATGGACACAAAACCGTTAGGAAGCGTTTCTCATTCGACAGCACGCCCAATTTCTTATCGTATAGAGTTGTCGAAGATTAGAACAAATTTCCAGCTGAGGTTATAAAGGGCGGTACAATCGAAGTGTTCCCGTCACTGCTCGACAAATTCTAAATGAATTGCCGTTTATTACCTTCCGGCTACAGCTTCCTCACCAGCATGTTCGTGGAAAGAAATGGTGTCCGGCATTGATACCGCACGGTCATAGCAGTGGCCGGCTTGTCATTAGAACGGTAAAACAGGTGCTCAGCATTGGTATCTGCCCGCTGCCAAACGGTGTCTAACAATGAAAGCGGTCAGCATTGGTTCAACGAAGAATGAAGCTGAGAAAATCTCAAGTTTACATCGTTAAAGTCAAAACATCACAGCAAGCTGCATGATGAACGCTAACAGTTGCGTTACTAACCCTACCACCATTCATGGAAGCGGCAGCAATAACAGCCATAAAAGCAGCGGCAGCAGCAGTAGTTCAATGTGACTAGATGACTCACAAGCACCGGATGACATACAAGGCATGCAACTCTTTGTCAAAAGACAAAAATCATGTACAGATGAAACACATTCATGCAAGAAGTATTTTGTCTAAAATTGATCAAAAGAAGTGCATGTTAACGGAGAAAGATGTTGATATACTCGGTGTTACTGAGACATGGTTAAGAGCTGGTATGGATAGCAACTTTGTTCAGATTGATGGATACAAAGTCTTCAGAAACGATAGAGGACAAAGAGGAGGCGGAGCGTGTATATTCGTAAGAAATTAGTATGAGACGAGGCAAATGAATACGTTTGAAGATGGGGGTGAAGTCGACGATGTTTGGATCACCGTCCAAGTCAGAAAAACAAAATCATTCATGGTCGTAGCCATTTGCAGACCACCTAAAGCCAACAAAGCATATTTCAGACTCTTAGAATCCATAATCCAAAAAGCAGCTAATCTGAACAAGAATACTGTATTTACGTCTTAGGAGATTTCAATGACGACCAATTGAAAGGCAATAGATCAATCCCAATAATTAAAAGATAAAAACTTGAGCAACTCATTGAGACTCCAACCAGAATCACACGAGACGGTAGCTGCTCACTGATAGACCTGATAATTACGAGCAATCGATCATCTGTTTTAAGTGCAAGTGACCGTCCCTCAGTAGCAGACCACGAAGAAATAAGCTACGTGATCACAGTGCGCAAGGAAAAGCGAAAATCAATCGGTATGACATTCAGAACAAATGAAGTTTACTCGAAAGACTCACTAAAACTAGAGCTATGGAAAAGAGTTCCAAAGTTTAATTAGAAAGCGTAGTACAGATGATGTGCATGTACAATCCGCTTTATTACAGAAATATTTTGTAGAAACACTTGACACAGTGGCACCAGTTGTGACGAAGAAATTAACACGCCCTACAAATAAGTGGATGACTCCGGAACTCGATCAAGAAATGAACCATCTAAACATTCTATAAGCAGCACATAAAGTTGACATTATCATAAACTTCTCAAACAACATGCATTTACCTGATCAATTGCATGAAATATGCAAACCGTCACGAAAAGAGGTTCTGTTGCAAACGGACTCAAAGTTAATGCTGATATAACCAAGTGCATTATCCTGGGATGAAAAATAAATACATCCAGAGTACCCGGAAATTTCGTTGTTGTCTGTTTTGGCTCGCAAACTTAGTAACACTGTCAAAAGTGTTGACGTTTTGTTTGATCCCAATATGCCTTCAAAAACCATGTTGAAAAACTTGGCTACAGAATTAATGGGACGCTCATCTTCCTCAATCGAACCAAAAAACAATTAGACTTTAAATCGAGGATTCTTGTAGTCAATGCATTGATATTTTCCCATCTAAACTACTGTCCGACAATATGGGGAAAATGCAAGAAAACATTGCTCTACGATATCCAACGTAGCCTGAATTTCACTGCAAAGGTAGCTCATGACGGAAATTTTACGAAGAGCGATCACGTGACGCGCCTGCTAAACAAACTTAGCTGGTTAACCATAAACGAACAACTAGAACTTAATATAGCCATGCGTGTTTGCAAAATTCAGAACAATTAGTCATGTCCTAACAGTATTTTAGTCTCAAATCGTAAAACAGACCACAACCGGTCAACGTGGATTGGATATGACATTAACACAGAGTTCAGAAGAACACTGACAGGACCAAAGTCGTTTCCAGTCTCAGGACCTAAAATTTACAACAATCTACCATGTGACAGCAAAATAAAATAAAATAGATCCTAATAAGATCACAATACGCAAGTAGGTGTAAAACTTGATTGTAAGGATACACCGGACCCTCAAAACATGCGAGGCTCCAAACCATAACCACCCACATCTTTGAACATTCCTCATTCTGTCACAGGGTTGTGTACTTTTTTATGTCTTCTAACAGCTGTCGGGACACAAGCTGTCGGGACACAAGGTATATCGCGAAGCTATGCAGGATCTGAACTTACTTGTATTTGGCATGTTATTGCTAGTAGATTACTTTTTATGTTCGTTACAGAATATATCTAGAAGATGTAACCCAGAAAATGCAGACACTTGCCAAGATAGCAAAGCATTGATATACACGTACAATAAACACGATTTTTGATTTGATAAGGTCCTGATCCGATTTGATGGTCCTGAAATACCCACTTACGCATTTCCAGATTTGTCATACAAACAAAAATATAGCATTAACGTGCTCCAAGAATACCAGACCGTTTTTGATAAGAATGGAGATTTGTTTGTAATGGCAGCGGCTCTCTCACTCACTCGGATCCACCCTTACCGTCCCATTCCAAGCTACCAAAAGTATTAATTTGTAAATCTTAACAAAGAATTCACACCAATTATTATACAATGAATTTTAATGTCCTATCGCAACACCTTGTGTCATCAAGAAATAGTGCATAATTATTCAGCATTTTACAACTCACTTTGATAGCTCCTTCGTGGTTACATGCTTCGGAAAGAGTCGTGTTCTCATGTCCAGATAGGAAAGCGAAATATTTCATCACCGTTCATACCCAGTCTCAATTACTCAGTCACAAGTTGTGATGAACTCCTTAAGTTTAAATATTGTTTGCTGAGACTATGTTCCTAGCCGGTCATTGTACGTAATTTGGAAATTTATTGTGTACAAATTTTTAGTGTATAAGAGGACAACGTGCCGTTTTCTGCATGAATGAACCAATAATTGTGACACCCGAACGTACTCATTTGTTCTATAGAGCTACTGCTCAGTATAATTATCCCTCTAATTTATTTTATGTTTTAGTATCGATAAATACTTTGTATCCCTACTAGAATACCATGAGGCATTTTGTGAATAAACGTTCTTCTTTCTTTCTGTCTTTCTCTAACTCATATTTGTTCCATACAGCTACCAAATTTTATATGGAGCCAAATACCTTGCTCGATACAATTCTATCTTTAATTAATGTACATTTTATTAATACGAAATACTTTGTATCTCTACCAGAATACCACGAGACATCTCGCGAAGTAACTTTTATTCTTATGTACGTATTCACATCATTCCAATACCGAGTAGGTATTCCCGTCATTCTAATACCATGTTTGTTTTCCCGTCATTAAAATACTAAGTAGGTATTCCCGTCATTCTAATACCATGTTTGTATTCCAGTCATTCTAATACCACCCATAAAATTCCGAATATTCTAATACCATGTTAGTATTGCCGTCTTTCTAATACCATGTATTTACTTCCATCATTCAAATATTATGTATGTATTCTCGGCATTCGAACACCAGGTATGTATTCCCGCTACTCTAATACCATGTTTTGTATTCCCGTCATTCGAATACCACATACCATATACGTAAGCAGGAACACTTTGTCATGTCCTAACGTATTGGAATTTATATGTATATATA
>SDVV010019452.1:0-13528 GCA_016164225.1 Gammarus roeselii | reverse complement strand
TATATATGTGTGTATATATATTTCATTTATCTTTATACTCGTTTTATATATACATATATAGTCGTAAATGTATACGTAATTATTTATATATATTTATATATATATGTATGTATATATATGTATATACATATATATAAATATTTATATAAATAAATTCATCTTTTTATACCAGTAAGGACTAGTTTGGTAAGATAAAACAGAAGATAATCACGTCCGAGATATATTATAATAACTTGGTTGAGACGTCAGTCGAAATTC
Source organism: Gammarus roeselii (assembly GCA_016164225.1). Classification (NCBI taxonomy): domain Eukaryota; kingdom Metazoa; phylum Arthropoda; class Malacostraca; order Amphipoda; family Gammaridae; genus Gammarus; species Gammarus roeselii. The sequence goes on along the minus strand of SDVV010019452.1, from coordinate 13,270 downwards.
CTGATTGGCCGGACGATGTGATCTTCATAGGGGCGATATTAGTGGCTCCGCCAGAAGCATATTTAACAAATTGTGGGCGACTCATCATGGACAGATCATTGTTTCTGGCATGTTTGAACTTATAAGGCAAGCAGCGTATTTAATAATTTGAGGGATTATTTTAGCGATTCGAAGTAAAACTTCCCAATCTGCATTTGTCGCTGCCAAAATGTAGCTCGATTGCAATCCCAAACCAATGTGATGGATTGCCGGATACAGTTCAGAGAAACGGTGCAGGATTATTTATAAGATGTCCGCCCTCTGATGGTACTGGAGTTTCGACGATTCGCGTTTTTTGACTTACCGATATGCCAGTGAAAATCTGCTCTCGGCTACGGTCCAGCACCACTTTGACATAGAAAAGTAGAAACTAACCGACGCATTTCCTTTGTTTACAAGTTCCTCAGTTGGCCTTCCGATAGTGATAGTGTTCATTCAAAGAACATTTCTTAATAGATCTATATGACAAGGGAGATCTATTGAAAAAGATTCGAAGTGTGTCCATTGTGCTCTTCAGATTTTTGTAAAGAAAACGCAACGTTTTTCTTGGAAATTTATTTTTAGGTGCAACTGAATCAAACAATAACTTTCATTTAATACTCCCATATTATTTTTTAATAATTGTTTGCGATGCTGAATTACCCTGAAATTCTGTTTCAAGCAAGCAGTGGAATGTGTCTGAAAACGTCTTTAAATATAGTCCGTTTCAAGAATTGTTTTAATTTAAACTAGAAAAGCTGTTATGAAAAACAGTCTGGATTGTAACCGATAATTCAGACATAGAATTCCGTCTCATATTCCCAGATTTCATTGTTCTCTGTCACTTCGACGACATTGCGGCCACGAGCCTTCCTTAGTGCATGATTTTCTTCGGCAAATCGGAAAGTTAGTGTAGAATAGACGTAGCGGCGTTAGTTATATGATATTTCATACTGCTGGTAGTCGTCAATCATCCTTATCTTCCTGTAATAATCCTGAGATAACCCATCGACAAATGCAAACTGGGTTCAGCTTGAAAAGATGACGTGCGTTGGGGCTCTTCAAACGTAAATGCGTTATTCTCGGTGTAATGTGCCTCAGTGCTGCAGGTGTGGTACACAATTGTGAGAAGGAGTGAATTACACAGACACACACACAAGCTAAGTAATTACACTTCGCACCTTCGAAATAAAGCGAATGGAACGTGGCAAATTTGTGTATGTTCTGCGATTCCTTCTGACAACCTATCCGAACATTTTCCTTTGGTTATAAATGCTATGAGATGTTTATTGAGAGAATACTGATTTTTCATTATATTGTATTTTATTTAACATTTCACGGTCTCTTTCGCCAGAATGTAGTCCAAATGACCTCATTACTCCCTCAATGTATTCTTCTGATCGGCCTATGTAGCTGTTTTTCAGCCATTATTTCGCTTGACAACACATTCGTGAACATGATGGACAAAAAGTTTCTCTACACCGAGGCACCCATGGATGCTTCGTCCGCATGTGAGTGAATATTCACAGGTTACTCGAACAGGAAGCGTTGGCTAAAATATATGATGCCACAACTAGCAAGGACTTTAACGCATATTTGGTAATCGTATAACCAACGAATGAGGGGAGGCATGTATGTGGAAACGGTATAGGTTTCGACCGTACAATACCGGAGGATTTCCTCCACCCCCCTCAAATTAAACTGTTATCACAGAAGGTTTCAGGACTCTCGGTTTCTACCAATGTTCAAATTATGTTTCATCAGAAGAAGCTTATCAGCGATAACAGCACATTTTTGAACCTTGACAATTGGGACGTTCTGTTCCTAAAGTATTTTATAGAACATGTATCCTGTAATTCCACATTGACATGAAGGCAATGTGTGTTATAATGACCCATTAACAAAAAGGCAGTGTAATTTCACATTGACATGAAGGCAATGTGTGTTATAAAGACCCATTAACAAAAAGGCAGTGTAATTCCACATTGACATGAAGGCAATGTGTGTTATAATGACCCATTAACAAAAAGGCAGTATAATTCCCCATTGACATGAAGGCAATGTGGGTTATAATGACCCATTAACAAAAAGGCAGTATAATTCCACATTGACATGAAGGCAATGTGGGTTATAATGACCCATTAACAAAAAAGTTGCTGAATAATGCTGAAATTGGTAGCAAGTTTTTTTTCTGAACGGAACTTCTGTTGAAAGGCTTCTCCTTCATTTTGCCATTCAACTACAGAATGTCATGTCTTATCTTAGATTGTTTAAACCTCAGGTGCATTTTCATCCCACTTACACACTCTTTCAAAATTTCGCTTGCAAAAACAAATGCGGCATAGTATGTATTCTATTCTGAGTAAGTGCAATCATAAATTCGTTTTATGCGAAAACTTCGCGTCAGTCAGGAACTCTACAGCACATTTGTCCCGAAATGTAATACCCTGTCTCCGTCTCAATCATCCAAACACTGACGAGAAGACTTTCCCCGAAACTTTTAGCTGTAAACTTTCGGATCGTGGGTGGATTTCGTTCTAAAATGTTCCATTCATTGGAAATTCTATAACTGCATAGCTTAGACAATTCGAAATCATTATTTAAAAAATCAAACTGTGGCCTATTTCAAACGAGTAATTGATTCGCTTGTAAGGTTGGTCAGGTAGGAAAGTTCTACTCTATGCATTTGCAAACATATCTGAGTCCCAAATATTGTGTTAATTTGCATACTGTACAACAGCAGATATTATCTTGGTCTTTCCTCTACAGGTCTCTTCCTTTGAGTTTCGTGGATTAGACGACATCAAAATCGTAGGTCCCAATGTTTCTTGCAATTCCTGTTGCTATAAATCTGTCGCCCCGTTTTAATTGCATTGCCCTCATCAGCGAAAATATATTTATCCACACGTTTTCTTCTTCTCATGTTCCATTTGCTCCCTACAGCTGAAATAAAACTGTTCTGTTCATGTTCTGCTCATGTTCCGTTTATGTTCTATTCTCTAAGGTCACTGCAAGGTGCTGTGTTCTATTCAACCTTGTTGCATTGGAGCCACGTTCGTGAGTGCTGATAATGAGTGCAGCTTGGCGACAACCAACACGCGGGCCAAACCACGTGGCTGAAGTACAGTAAGGTGGCATGATGACACTAATGCGATGTTACCTTTTGATAGACACAAGCCTCTGACCAGCCCGACCAACTGACCAACAACGCGGTGTTCGTTTCAAACAACCCTTGTCCGCAATAGGACATTATTAGGAAGCGTCATGCGACGAGCGATGAAACCTGAAAAACTACTCGTTCGTGAATTGACTTGACGTCAGCAGCCCTAAACTGAACCATAGATCGGTCACCAGATAATCCTAACTAGAAATGATAAATATGTACCCTAATTCAGCCTCCCGAATACTCTAACAGGAGTATTTTTTCGTAAATCAGCCAATGTCTTGTTGGTCGTGTCTTGTCAAATCCACTCACGTTGTCGACTACCATCACAAATCTTCATCGGCGGGCAGGTTTCATTGTTCCATTGTTCCATTGTTAAATGCTGCTTTTTCTCCTGACGTCCCCTACGAGGCCAGCAAGGCCTTAAAGTGGGTCCTTCGTTCTTCCTGACGACTAGCACAATTAAAAAAGCCACACTAGACGGCCTGACGATCATGTGTGCCGCAGAAGGGGGCACTCCCGCCAACGTACGAACAGACGCACAGACAGGAGTTCCTAAGGGTAATGCCTGGTTAGAGCGTAATAACGTTTTGGCTAAAATTTCGAGGTAACATTCCCATTCATAAATGCGGAATATATGTTTCTATATATATACATTGTTTCCCTGTGTTTACGGGAAGCTTTATATTGTGACTAAGCAAAAGAACGACAAAATGAATTGCGATCTGTAAAGACAACGAACTAAGGATTTGTTCTTTCTCATAAAAAGTAACTCGCTACTCGTTCCTCCCTCCCCCTATTAATCTAAGCAATGCTGTCACAGAAGACCACAACAAGTATCAAGCAATTCAATATAAGTTTGATGACTCAATTGGAAATCAGATCTATGATTCATTTCATTAAATTGTAGGTCCACATGTTTCTACCATTACTCATTTCAAGTTGATACTTGTTACAATCATGCTGTAAATCAATTAAAATCAAATCAGAGGATAGATTCCCTATGCGATTTTGCAGAGCTCCTCACTGACAGCATAGATCCCCGTGCGTTATTGTGCAGATCTTCAGTTACAACATAGATTCCCCGTGCGATATTACATAGGTCCTCTGTGACTGCATGCTACAGTGTGCGATGCTACAGAGATCTTTGCTGACAGCATAGAGCCCCGAGCGATATTACAGAGGTCTTTGCTGACAGCATAGAGCCCCGTGCGATATTACAGAGGTCTTTACTGACAGCATAGATCCCTCGCGCGATTTTCAGTAGAAGGTATTTCCGTGATCCGCGTTTCGTTGACAATTTGTTTGATCCTAAGTTTTATCGAGTATCACAAGTTATATCGGATGTCTACGCGGCGGGAATATAATAACGATACAAGTTTGAGCTTTGTTTAATGGCTCAATGTAGTTCAAAACGCTCTACACGTATCATTTGCCTGCCGTTGGAATCACCTAGTTGAAAGATTTTGGAGCCTCAGTTACCAAGAGTAAGAATTTCAGATTTTAATTTTGTATAAAATGTGTCCTCCTGAAGCCGTGGGTGGAATGGTCATCTGCTACTGCTGTGAGTTTGTTGTAATGTCAACTGTGATATTATGAAAAATTCCACGCTCGCGTACTATTACACTCGTTTAGAATTATTCGTAAATTCTCATCCCCCCTCACCCCGTCAGCTACGGCCATGGCCTGGGTCCCCGTCACCCGGCGAGGGGACGTCTTGGTGTGGCAGGACGTGACTCCCACCTCCATCGACAGCTGGTTGACAGTAAGCGCCAACACCGTGACCAGTTCACTGAGCAATGGAGTGTTGGACACTAGTGGTAACCTGCTCATGAAAGACACAAATGAGTTGAATCAATTACTTAGAGTTAGTAGTCATGACTCTGCATTAAAGTTAGTTATTTTTACTTGGAAATTTACTGATAACATTCACGTGGAGGTACTAACCTTCTTTGTTTGAAGTATCTACAAAGCATTCGTGTTGAAAACCATACCATACTGTATTATATATTAGATCGCCATTCCTACTAAGATAGATACATTTCTAAAATTCCCTTGCTCTAACTATGACTGCTTGCTAACATTGTTGGTGTGCCCTAGACAGACATATTTATTTCAATAGGAAGGAAGCTAAATTTCTCTTTGGTAAAATAAATACACAAATAATTTCATACCTAACAGACGCAATTCGCAGCATCATAAAATGAGGATTTGCTACTGCGTATTCGCCCTAAACAGCATTGTAAACTAAAAACACACTCTTTGAAGAACTCAATTCAACGGAGAATATGATAAACAAGAAAGATGAAATGTAGTTGGCGTGTTGCCGAAATTTCTAACTCCGGTCTATCATACATTTTCAAGATGACTTCCACCTACAGCAACAATACATAGATAAAGCCACTTTTTAATACCACAGCCGTCACCCTCGCTCACTGAGCACAGAAGTAGATGGATTGATTGAATACATGAAATACCTCCCAAGGAACTAATCGTCCAAGAAATGACACCTTGTAAATAAAATATTAAAAGAAGTTGGGACAACTTATTCAGACCGACAATGCAGAAAATACAGTAAATGTTGCATTAATTCATTCTTCTGACTCATCCTGATCTAGATATTGAAAACATTCCTGATTCTAATCGCGCCCAGTCCGAGGAGCATAGTTCTTTTACAAATTAATTTTGCGCCTATGAATGAAATTTCAAATTGTGCATCTTGCTGTCGTTTCATTATTATACCCAGTCTGATGACAAAATCAATTCATCCTGATAAATTGACGATACACATATTTCGTTGTTATTTTCCTAATTTAGTACGGAATACTTTGAGGTTTCATCACATCCTCTAAAACTATTAGCGCGAAAGAAGAAAGCTAGCTGTAATATTACTAGAGAGAGGGGAAAAACTTCCCTCTATTACTGCTAGAGAGAGGGGAGAAACCTCCTTCAAATGCTCTCAACAATAAGGAAGAAACTTCCCTTCTATACTAGTAGGCAGAGGTAAGAAACCACCCTCTAGAACTCTTCGAGAGAAAAATAAAATTTCATCTAAAACTATTAGAGAGAGGAAGAAACCTCTCTCGATAACTGCTTGACATTTGAAATTAGCTCTGGATGCATAGACGGAGCGGTGTGGCCTTAAACGGAGTAGACAGGGCAAACGAGGCTTACCCTGTGCAGTCCCGAAACTGTCCACATACATTGCTCCAACCACTGCACAAGTCTACCAGCCTTGGTACACCCTGCCCACAACATGGTGAAGAAAACGAGATAGATCAGAGCTAAATATAGTGACTAATCGAGTAAAATAATTTCGAATTATTACACGACTGAGTGAAAGGCAAGCTAACTGGGCACCATGGGCTAATTGGGTTTGCTCTGTGCAGTCCCCAACACTTGGCCTGCATCACGAACTCCGACTACAACACTTGGGTACGTGCTCCTCAAAATCTAGATAGACTGGGCTTTTTTGCCAGCCTGAGGGATGCTGACCGACCCGTGGTGAGAGAGGCTAAACCGTATCGCTGAAGGCGGTCGGCGCGATGACAGGCCGCGCGAAGGAACTGGTTTAGCAACCGGACAGATGGATAGCTTATATATATTTTTATAGTTAGTAATTAGGTTATATATTTACATAAGGGTATAAGCATTTCAATGCTTGGGTATATTGCATTGCAACTTCGTTGCATGTCATGTTGCATTTATGCATTTTCAATGTTGTGTCCTATGAATGTTTTTTTGGAAGGGTAATGACAAACATACATTTATAAGACAATTTTTATTGATAATAGCGGTTACATAACAATTTACAAGCTGTATTAAAGGTTAAGACTCCACACATATTCTTCTTGCACGAATGTTAATTTCCGGACACGTTCATGATGAATGTTTCAACCTTGGTATCATTACGTCTTTTGCTGTTGGAGAACCGCTCGGTTATCTTTTTGACGGGTATATTTGACATAGATAATAGGCAAACTAGATGCAGTAAGCTCCACAATCCAATGATTGATCAGTTTGGATTGGTTTCTGTAGTACAAGTTGTATGTTTGCATGGATATTATAATACGAAGCTATATTTCCTCCTTATATTTTTGAATTAAACCCAAACGAATCAAAAAAGTAGTGTTTATTATCGTTTTTTAATATTAGGATCCAATGACCTATTTTATCTTGATCGCTTTCGCTGTTAACAATCTTGTACGCATTCATTTGATGCATGGGCATTCTGTTTTCAGCAAGACACCCTATATAGGCCCCTTTCATAATTGGATCGCTCATGGATATGTGGTCAATTTGATTATTCTCCATGATTACTGCAGATAGTTGGGGAATACCCTCCTTGCCGAATTTATTTGGCTGACACCGAGTGTATAACCTACCAGTAACAAGATCTTATTTGTAGTGGGTGGATTTTCAAAATTCACTGTTATACGTATGTTTGCTCGTTTTTCTAGGTTAAGGACATCTTCAGAGTCGGTGGGTCTTGTATCTATAACAAATATAGTTCTTCCTGCAGGGAAATTTTATCTTGTGATGAGATGAGCGCTGTTGCGCCTCCCTAGAGCCGAAAGGGTTTGATGGTATGATTGGGCACACTCTCTGGGAAACGATGATCTAATGTTGGTAACGCGGTTTTCGTTTACATCGACGATAACGTTTGTGATATCATTATGCTGGAAGTAATTTGGATTGCGATCATATGCTCCGTTATGTGCCGTTTGATTAATGGGAAACAGGGCTAATTTATGTGGAACAACCCCATTGAAGGGGGAATCAATGGAGATGGAGTTTAGACCGGTAGGAAACACGATTCAATCATGTCATTGTTTTTTGTGAGTGCCTTATTTAGAGCAAGCAAAGCTGTTGGGTGTGGTACAACTTTTTTACACAGTAATTTGCATGAATCAACTAAATATATGTATTTCTAATTTTCATGTGTTAGAAAAACGCTACTAGGTTTTGTGGTCCCATCATATGTAAACCATGACGTACACTTTCTTGAATCGAAGTCTCATTTCGTTTTGATTAGCAAATTTCGCCGCGATGATGGTATCTGGATTGGGGGTTTGCAATTATTCATACATCATATTCAACCCTTTATTGTTTAGATCGGAGCTCTTCATGGATGTATGGGTGTTGAGATTATTTAGTAGTCCTGTATAACTCTTTCCTTTGCACTAAACATCATTTGGAAACAGAGAATTACTTTGGAACATACGTGAAAGAAGCCGTCAACGAGTGTAACATTTGTAGCAGCGGCCAATGCGCTTCCATTTGCATTTCTAACACGGATTTTCAACTTCTGCAGTTAACGAGCTCAAGTCAACCATTTCATTATCCGATCCTGGATTATGAAATTCTATAAAAGAATCGGCAATTCTACCATCATACAGACTACTGTTTGTACGTTGATAATTTTTTTCAAATTTCGATTCGATACTTGATTCAATTAAATATTTCTTGTTGATGGAGGGAAACATATCAATCACTCCCATTTCATAGTTTTCCGTAAGGGCTTCTATCCCGTCATGTTTAGAGATGATCCACCAAGCATGTTGTCGGTATAGAACCTTACCCGAAACTAACTTTATTTGTACATGAACAATGGTATTTATTAGTAATTAACTAATGAACGACACGACTCTGTCTTTTTTCTGTGGTTCTTCTTAGATTTACGATCTTTCGTTACTTTTCCTGTGATCTTACCTCCAACCATGGCTTTCATTACAACATTCTCGAGTATAGCAACCCCATGTCCTTTCTTATTTTCCGCATATCTTTCTGCTCCGAGTAATCGTATGCCATGTTTCGAGCCATATCGGCAGCTGCAGGCAGTAATGTTTTCGTAGAAAAGGTAATGTGCGTCTTACAATACTGGCTATGGTTGAGAAGAATTGGCCACCCCTCTTGTACGATATCGGACTTGTGAATCTGTCAATATTATGTAAACTTCCACCACTTATTTTGTCACGTTTCGCGAATAAAACTTTGTATTGTTTGTAGGACGGATATGCATATACCACCCTCATGGTTGCTTGATACCAAATGACCTTTTTTTTATATCCAGCGTTATATTTATTAGGCTCTAGCTTCTTTCAAAATGCAATACGCATAGGCTCGACCCACCATCCTTGAACGGTATGATATCGCCAACTCTATCTCGTAGATCGATGGAAAAGGAATCAATATGACTACGCTGAATTTTTTTATATAGGACATTGGCGCGTGTAAATGAATAAGAGTTATTAATATGAATAACATCAAGAATATTGACTTGCTTATCGCCCATAAAACTGAGTGAAATTATATCGAGTAAACGTTTATGTTGTGTACATTATCGTTCATGAAGGACATTTTTTCGCTTACGCCACCTTCACCGACATTATATTTACACATCGTTCCCCCCATTAAATCAGCCGATCTATCTCCGACAAAGCACCAATTCACCGTAGCTTCAGTATATTTATGTTGCGACGTGTTTTGTAGAATAAAGGCATTGAACTTCATGCATCGTGTGGTCTTATCATATTTAAACAAATTCCCTTCATCTCTTACGATTTGTTTCTTTAACAGACTTTTTCTGAGATTGATTTCTAACTCGAAGATGTATTCTTCCAATGTATTGCATAAGATATTCTCGCTAGGAATAAACAAAGCTTTTTCATGCCCGATTCATTCATTTTCAACATTTAAATAGTCTATGTAGATCACGATGTTGTATTGTATATCGTTCTTTTTTATCTTGAACTAGTCATTTTAGAATACTTCTACAAGTCTTACACTTCACTCTCCCTGTAGCTGTATTCCTGGATAAATACTGTTAGTAAAACTTGATGCCGTATTGTTTTGGTACAATTGGCTACTGCCTATCGATGAGACATAGACAAAAAAATCTTCCGGTTCCGGCATCCTGCACTGGGTCCTACGTCATACTGACAACAAACCGCTCATAGACATCAATATATACTCTAACTAGTAGGACAAGCAAACAGCTTTTTATACATTTTTTATTTACATGTATACATACCAAGAATATTTAGGGAATAAATCCCGAAGACGGAGACGTGCTTTCATCGCGAGTGTATTCGCCAAAGACGGTCTCACCCGGCTTGCGTCTCTCCCATGTTAAATCCATTTGTTCGTCGACATCATCACCAGCCAAGTTACATCGCTTCCTCTTCTTAGTGACGGTAGGTTTATTTTTAACGGATTTTTTGTGGATGTCCAGGTGGCCATTGACAAGAGTTGTACACGCGTCGAGATAGTAACGTTTATTTTCAAACTTACTGAGGCCGTTTTTAGTTGTGCGTACAGTTTGGAGCTGGCACGCTTGCGCGCTAATGTTGTGTATGGTTTCGAAATGTGCGTATGCTTTCTGGTTATAAATGAGTCTGTATTGATCATGCTTGATTTTGGCTTGTGTCTAGTAATTGACACCTTCAGCAGCCGATTTTGTGGCGTCAGACTCAAGCATCATACTGCAACACTTGGGCTGCAAGAAGATGATTTCACTCGGGTAGTCATCAGCTGTTTCGCTTTCCAGTAGCCCGAGCTGTCCTTTCTTTGATTCATCGTACAAGGGCTGATTTTTGGGGTAGTTGGAGAAGTCCATGTATTCAGTCAATGGAGCTTGCCGCATTTCCACCCCAATTTCAGCCACGCCTTCGAACTGGATCAGCAACGAGTCAGTGGCCTAGCAGATGAGCGAGACTTTGTCATCGTAGCGGAATTTCAGTGTGTCATACAAGAAGCTATAGACTTTTGCTTTAGCTTTTTCAAGCACGTAGAATCCAACTTGGAGTGGATGAACCATTTGGATATTTTTTTGCTTGAGGATCATGATGACTGTTTCGGGACCGACGACGTAGCAGTTTTTCAGGAGGGGGTTCGCGGCGTGTTTTCGGAACTCATTGGGGGTGCACATAACCTTTGCCTCTAGACTTCTGTTGAGCGGGTTGAACAAAAGCTTGCCGATGATACTATTTGAGAGTAGTTTATACAGAAACTTTTCAAAGGAGTTCGTAGACTCCTGACGTTTCTGGACATTTTGCATGATGAATGACTTGAAGACGGGCTCCTGCCTTATACGAAAAATTCGATGAACCTAGGTGATTTCCAGTCCTTGTCTAAAGAGAACTTGAAGAAGTTCCAGGGCCATGAGGTAGTCAGTTTGAGGTAGATGGCTAGCAACTAGCTTACGATCTGCTCGTTTTTGGTTTTTGAGATGTTCCGAGCCGGCCAAGAGATTTTTTTGTGAAGGGCGATACATCGTCCAAGGTAATTTCTTTGTGATGTGGCAGTAGCGGCAGCTTGTCTGTTTTTCGTGCAACTGCATCGCTAACTTGGGCATCGACGCAAACAATGTACGTATACTTGCCAGAACAGTTTGTGTTTACCAAGTCGAATGCTTGAATTTCTTCCGGTGTGAGCTCGAGGATTTCGCCAATGATGAGGGGTTCGCTCAAGCATCCACCATGAAGACTGTTGAAGTCCCACTTGCTACTGAATACACGGGTAATGTTGGGTCATAGTCTTTGCATCGGGGATTGTTTATCTTGGTTAAACCTTTCGTTAACGTTACGAACCCGCCTCGTGTGTTTCTGACAATCAAGTTAAGGAGATCGATCTCTTTGACTAACGCCAGTTTCATCTGTCCTTAGTAGAGGGCGGCATGCATTGCAAAACCAGGGACACTCACAAAATGGACGGGTTCCAGAGTATTGTGGCGTGTCGTAGTCTCCCTAAACTTTTGGAAGACTTCGGTCAGCAGCAGCTTGTCAATGAGCAGGTATATGATCATGTAGTCACGCAATGTCTTACAGTTTGCTGCATGCCACATTTCGATTCGTTTAGCATAATCTGAGCCCGATATTCCTTTGCCTCAAAGTTGACTGTAGAAGGCTTGTTGCGACGGGATATCTGTTTAGTCCAGTACAGAATCCGATGTGATGGCTTCGTAGCAGAAATATCCTTTTCGAGTGGCGAGGTCTAGAACCTTGTCACTGTAACCGAGACTTTTGAGATGGGTTTTGAGGAGCGTCATGTCATGGCCACTATCTTTAAGATTTTTGGCAAGACTGTCTAAACTTGATTTGAGGAACAAGAACGAGTCGATGAACTTGACACCGTACTTGCTTGTGGCATCGTTCAAATAGTCAGAGATGTTGAACATTTTTTCTGATTGTTTTGGAAATACATTTATGTTGGAAAAGTTTTTGCCGTCCAATCCTCTCAATAATGAAGCGCATGTCTTAGGCTGATGCATTGTGAGCAATACATGGCATGAACCTTAGTTTCTCCGTTATTCTGAAGTTAAAATTAAGGCATAATGTGCCCGAGTAACTTCCTGTTATGACTTTCTTATTGGGGTCGAAGACTCCCTCGACGTAATGATTATGATGATGTACTCGCCTTTTACCATGTTCTCCAGAAGCGTCTCCGCAGCATTCATATGTTTTGCTCACGCAATTCATTTTTTATGTCTCGTTTGGTGAGGACGGCGATGAGGAACAATGGTAATGTTGGCATGTGTTCATCTTAATCCAGCAACATATTCTTAACAAGATGTGTCTCCATCTCCTCAAGGGGAACTGCAGTCGAATCGACAACTTTGTGCTTTACAATTTTCCCGTCTTTATCCACAAGAGTATAACTGTACATGCACAACTTGTGTATGTTGACTACGTGTTTCTAATCTTGGGTGGGCTCCAGCACAGATTCACAGTCCTAATAACAAAAAACAGGGAGTTTCATTGTCGCGTGCATGGCTGAGAATTGGTACATTTCGCCTTTTTCATGCAAACTGATATTTTGCAAGCCTGTAGCGGACGGACACAATTTTACGTGTTAAATTTCTTTGGTCTCGCTCATTTCCTGCATGCAGAAGGGACAATAAAAGTTATCTATATGTTGAGTATGTCTAAATGTTTTCATATATGTAGAGAAACATGGAATGAGAGTGACATGATTAGCATCTAAGATTTGCACTAGATGGATGATGCGCTCTTCGCTGGCCTCTAAACTGCCTCTGTATACACTGACCAGACCATAACCTTCCTTCTCTTTTGTGAGCTGATATAGTCT
>SDVV010019451.1:0-13528 GCA_016164225.1 Gammarus roeselii | reverse complement strand
CTGATTGTGCAGAAGTGAATGATTGTTTCTCACGTTTATCTTTTTATGAGATGATCTTCTTACGTTTAACTCCATTGTATTTTCATTTGCGCTTGTTCATTGTCAACAATCAGGGGTATTAACATGATAGAGCGTTTGCTTCATTATATCAATATGATATACTTATTTATTATTAATATTAGATCCACTTCGGATCGTCTTCATTCCCACAAAGCACAGATAAACTCCCAGGAAATATACTCGCTTTGATGAACCTGCCTCCGCCACATCAGTGCCGACGCATCATTTGGAACAGGAGAAAACACTATAGAAAACTGCTTGAATGAATTGCTATTTTAATCCCACTAAGAAAAAAGATTACAATAGCAGATTTCTGATTTATCGACTACTGTGGATGCATATAAGATTGTTAAATATGGAACTGTATTACATGACAGTGCATGAAGCCCAATTCCCACAAGCGCAAGACGCTTGCATTAAATCCTCACTCACTTCACAAATGGTTTCTTGCGTCCATAAACCAATTGCAAGGTGAACTCAACGACAAACCTCCGTCTTTATGGTAACCCAGCTCCCGCCCTCTCCTGTCAAGTGTTCCGCGCACACTCCTTACCAAACTCAGTCATAAAGGCAATATAATTAAATTTCCGTAATTTGCTTCCTTACATTGTATCGAGGTAATATCACTATGGAAGATAAAGCGATAGGAAAATTTGAGATGCAAAAACAAGGCAGCGTGGGTCGAATTGATGTAGGAATGGCGCTGATAAATTAAGAACTAATCCAGTGGAATGGCAGTGATGGTGAGTTCAATGTATACTGAGGTCATTAGGTGTCATGCTGCATACGTTCATTTAAAGGATTTCTCATATTGCAATAAAATACTTATTGTTTTGTGATACTGGAATTATGAGCGAATTTGAAGATGGACGATTAGCATAAGGGAAACGCGAGCGTCGTAAGGGACAGGCGCGGATTTCGCTCTGATTGTCCCCGCGACTTGCACTCAATTCTAATCTTTGTTCCCATGCGAGAATGAGACTGTTGTTCGATAGCTCTACAATAGTACAGGTGTTCACGCATCCAAATCACGGGGGGTGCTTTTTTCAATGATGTCCTTTGCAGTTCCTTTTTGCAGAAAACAACTCGCCCTTCATGATCACAAATTGTCAATTCTACTTCCCGTCCTAGAACAAATCTCATAGTGACTTTCAAATAACAATGAGTTCTTCTCATTTTATGTTCAGTTTGTAATGTGACACAATCCGAGCACTCGTGGTTGTGCTTCCACATGCGCGCATGCCAGCAAAACTTATTGGTCGCTTTGCCATAACTCAAGGTTCAGTTTCGAGGTTTGATCCCACATTTATCGCTGCCACCTAACACGGGGCATTCAGAGTGCAGACGATGTGTTGAAGTTCTGCGACTTATTTTTAAGGAAAAAGTTCTAAGTGTTGACTCTGCTCACAGTGCTGTAAATTCTTCATTTTTGAAATCTTGATTCAAGCATCTCTGCCGTTGTTTGTTTAAGTGTATGTTTGTATATATCAACATACATGCTAGTTGTAGGTCTATACATACATAAATACTCATTGAAATACTCATTGATGGAATAATTGAATCTGAATTACAAAAGAAGGTGTTTATTTCATCTCGTCTACCAAAGACTTTAGACTGGCAAAAAAAGAACACTTTCTTTGTTAATCAGTATAAAAAAATCAATGCAGGCGTCATATGGAAGTCGTTCATCAAGATGTTAATGAGCTGATGATGAGCACTAAAAGCGGCGTCGAAGTACATGACAAATAATGCTGCTTAAAAAATGGCACAGCGTCCAGTGTCAGATTATATCTCTTATCAGCTGCTTTACGTACGACTATGAGATAGCGACAGCATTCAATTATGGTCATGGGTTTACTGACCGAGTGTCCCGTCCTCCTTGTCTCGATGTCATTGATTCTACAGTTAGATTCCCATTCCCAGTTAGATTCCCATTCCCATCCACTCTCCACTTTATTTGTCCGTAATTTCTCTACACAAATAGATTTTTTGTATTGAATTCGTGTATCAAGAATATCTCAATCATTTTAGCACCGCGACCATATTTCTATCCTGCCGTGATATTTTATCATTCCTTCCACTGGCGCGGCCGTAGTCGAGAGAGAAAGAGAGCCTCTCGACTGCTAGGCGTGATTGCTGTAGTTAAAGTGGGCTGTTTCGGCCGGGAAATCGATCATGTATTAGACAAACTGGGAAAATATTTATCTTGGAGAACTCATTAGGGAATAATAAATGGCGCTAAAGGCACGCACACGTGTGTGTGACATCTGTAACCTGTCTTTCTGAATAGCAGAGAAAAATCGAGTCCATGTCTATTACCTACAGTATATTATAATGTCCTAATGTCGTCACGTCTTTGTTTGCTGGTGTGTTGGCCATTGAATAGATTGTGAAGACACTTGGTAAGTGTTTCAAGGATACCCTCGGCTGCAAGGAAACTGTAACATGGCTACCAGGTATTTGTTTCACTTCGTGGCTTGGGTTTGGGCAATGGTACACCAATGTTCATTAACAAAAAAAATATGATCATGGTTCAACTTGAATTACACTAATTGCCATCGCGAAGCGCACTTCAACGGTACTCATGATACGTGATTAAACCCTCCCACGCGTCCGAAGTATATGTGAGGATTATTGTTTTTCTTAGTTCATTTTACACATGTATTTACTGAGTGAGCGGGAAGTTAGACGACGCATTGCACCGTTTGAGAGTAACCATGGTGGAGAAAATGTCATATCTTTAAACCACGACGTTTCCAGAAATTCACGCGACCAGACAATAACGTAGAAGCAACATTTTGTCCAGAAACAAATCGAGATTTGTAACATTACTTTCCGATTTTTTTAAATACAGAATTTCCTTATTTATGAGCAAAAATTGGGAAAATATTTGTTAATAACTTAATTTACAACATAACAGTGAATTTTCGAAACAACTTGAAGCCAAACGCATTTGTAAATATGTAGGAGGAGATGGAATTGTGCATTGATTAAAATGAGTAATATGTATCCATTCGTTAAATCGTCCACATTGTGATGTGTATGCTAACCATATTCTTTTGCGTATAGTAATCATTACTGTTTTTTTTATTCTATTGACCAAAAATTTTGCCCTTCAAAAAATAATTTGATCGTCTGCGTCTTATGCTCTTGACCCCCCCTCCGTCACAGCCTTGTAGAACACAGCTGAAACTACTACCCCTCATACCATCCTCTCTTTGCTCATGCACTCAGTTTCCAACAGCTCAGTACACCCTTCAGTGCAACAAACACCAGATCCTTCTTTCATTCTTGATTCCTCCACAGTTTTCAATTCTAGTCTTCTCCACATAAAAACCCAGGTACTGAGAACACTGAACATTCTCCAATAACTCTTCAATTATGCCGACACTGATTGCACTCACATCATTGTTCCTATAACATCTCATAACTTTACTTTTCCCACTTTAACTCTTTGCGTCCTCCTTTCTCGCACTTTGCCAATCTCCGACACAAGCCTACTCAAATTTTCTTCCGAATCTGCCACCAGTGCCGTATCATCCACATACATCGACTGGATCAAATTTGCCTCTAGGAACTCAAAACCTCGATTGAGCAGCCAAAGAGACAGCGCCACCTTGACTCAGTCCAACTGTCATTAGCAACCAAACACTCACCACGCTCCCTACCCTGACACATGCTCTGCTGCCAACACAGAAACTTTGACAGCTTTTTACAAATCTCCTTGAAGACGCAGCATCCTCCTCAACGTCTTCCGATCGACTCTGTTGTAACCTTTTTCCAGATTCCAGATTCCAGATCCTATCCCTTTGCAAGGTACTTTTCACATGCATCACTACCAGTAAAAATCTGATCAGTACACAATCTACCACTTCTGAAATCACAGTTACACGTCAGTCGCACCATACGTAATATATCTTATCCTCTTGATTAGCACTATACCAAACAATTTAATCCCAACACCCTACAAAGAGGTAAACCTTTAGTCGCTGCATTCGTGTTTATTTATTTGGCACTTATACAGCGGAACAATGCAAGCATGCGCTATACTCAGTACTCAATTGGCGCCACGTCCGACACAAAACACAAACGTTGTAGTCTCACTAGTCATTTAACTAGCGCAAGTCTCACCCTCTTTAGGCCCTCGGTCGCAACGCCGTCTATAAGCCGGGGCTTCCCTTCTTTCATCACCTCTACCACCTCTGAGCCGCACTCTTCGTAATGCCCGCAACAACTCTTGATCCCAACACCATCATTCGTGCACTACCCCTTCCCTCCCGGTAACACTGACAGCCTCCGTCAAATCCTCAAAACTGAACACCCCTTAAAATACTTGGCCCACTTCTTCCGCACATCACCACTCTTCAACAATTAGCAACCATTGGTTTACATATTTCACCACCACCTCCTTATCCATCTCCCCATTTCTCCTCCAATGCACTTCTCTCCAGAACATCTTGCGCCAGCATCCGATTGTGAGATACTCACCAAACACTTCACCTCTGTTTCTCTTCTCTCTACAATTATTGTCATAGGCGGCCCTCGACCTCGCCTGCAACCACTCGTCAAAAGCTTTCTCTTCTTTTCGCCTCATCGTTCCACAAGCCGTCACACTTCCTCCTTCACACGCACACACGGCGCACATTTCAAACCTTTCTCGAACATTTAAAAACCGACTATCTGAACGTCTCCCTTTCCTACTCGGCATTTCCTAGGCCTCCATCAACACTTGCTGAATCTTCTCAGTTCTGCTCGCTACATATTGTTCACTCACCATCACTACCTCTCATACTTCTCCCACTCTTTCGTCCCCTTCGACCCGGCCTGCTACACTCTCAATCTTTCTTCCACATGTAGATGGTTGACATCCCTATACCTTCCTTCCCCATCAACTCCCACACGTCCAACAGCCACACGGCATCAGCACATAATCTATCAGCACTCTATCCGCACTGCATCATAGGCCATCTTTACACAGAAAATAAATGAATGTGCCACGGGCCATCTTTACTTATGTGTACTTGTGGACATCTTGTTTTTGAACAAGATGTATCCCACGATCAGCTCCCATTTTTACCACCACTAACGCATGACTCCTTTCTGCCTACCACACTCATCTCACATTCGCCGTTATCTCCAACTTCATCTTACCCGGCACCATCACATCAAACTTCTTCCTGACGAACATCTTACCTTTTTTTTTCTCTATGCTTCATCCATACAACAACCATGCACACTTAGCGACCTTGACTGATGTTTCAGAGAGGCCTGAGCCTCTCCTCTTCCCGCTCGTCTTGTCGTCTTAGAGGGAGGATGTTACCGAGGATCGGATCCTCAGCCTTCTCGCTCCGCCCCCTTCTGTCGTCTCTTACGACACGCAAGAGGAACGGTAACAAGTATTCATACTTCCTGCCGCAGAGAAAAAATGTTTTCATTATTCCTAACTTGCCACAACCCTGGTTCCATGGCAACAGCGTTCTCTGAAAAGTCCATGTATTTTCTTGCCTACGTCATGCAGCCACTCTAGTTATACTGGTTATCCCGTTAAACATAATTTAAGCGATATCTATTTATTAGTCAACGTGAATATACGATAAAAATATACCCAGATACAAAAAATACCAATGTCATTATGAAATATCTACAAAAGGCACAAATTTTTCAATATTCACATTGTGTGGCGTGTTCATTTTGACTGAAACGCATGTAGAGACCAATGATACATGTATGAGGGTTTGTAAAATTTCAGATCATTCAGTAGCTCTATTTCATGACTTCTTAATGGGAGGCAAATTTAAAAATGTTGATTGTGTCGATCGCTTCAATCAGTTAGGATGTTATATGATATAATGAAATGGTGAGTGAAAATATTCCAATCAGGTTATCTGCTGAATATGATAATTGATATGAATAATATTCGGTAATAGAAAAAATACAGGAGAACTGTAACATATGATCCATATTAAATTATTACTGATATGCGAAAAAAAAAGAGTGAAACTCTTCCCCATACATACAGGTAACAGAGATTCCTCGTGTTATGCGTAGATCGTAAACTGGGTAGATTTGCGTTCATTGCGCATAAATCAGCACGGAATACGCATGCATTATTTCTTATAACAACTGGTAAAATTGTAGCCGCATTAATGCAGTGATATTCCATGAGCTCGAACGGACATGAGGAGCGTTCGAAGGATCGGTAACGCATGTTCTATCACCCGCCTTACCTTTACCTGAAAATGTATTTTCCATTCCGTTTGCATCAACTGATATTTGAAGACATCAGGAGAGAACGGTCAGAAACAGCTGAAAATCCCTGGATACATCAAACGACGGTACAAAATGACAGAGACATGCATGTGAACACGGAGGCATCGTTCAACCTCATGTCCCTCATCCATCTATTAGTTTCCACTCTGCTAATTAAATATTTCCAAACTGCTTTTTTAAACATAAATTCTCCAGTTTTACATCATTTACAATCTCTATGAATGTTGTATATATGGAAAAATTTTATTGGTTATTTTGGGAAACCCAATCCTTTGTTGGGAGGACGGATGGTATTTTCCACGAGTGAGGACAATGAGACGTGCGACAAACAAAATCACTACAACAACAAAACCAGATAAAAAATCATTAAACCTTTACATTTCAAAGCAAAGAAAGCAAGTGAAAACTCTTTTTCCGTTGGAAAGAATAATTGATGGCGCTAAAGTGTGACGGCCTTTGTCAAATGCAATATGAGAGGCAAGTTTTGAGGCGCAAAAAATCGTGTGCCAGAAGAATTTTCTTGAATATAATTGTATATTAGGTCCACCATGTCCAAGTGTCCTGTTTAAGCATTTTTGAAACTTTCCCATAATTTCTGTATTTGAAAGCTGAGTAGTACGGGTGAAAACTTGGTTTCGTTACTAACAATAAGTAACGACTTCTGCACTGCGACGGTTAGTGCCAAATGCTATATGAATGGCAAGTTTTCTAGTGCAATCTCTGCCGTGGAAGAGAAGTGATTGGTCCCATCTATTGATTCTCCTTAGCTGCTCATGATTGATTGGTGCTGTCACGATCTGCACCACAAGGGCGAGTTCGTGACATCCCATTGCGTCATCGTTGGTTGCACATCAGTTCGTAACATCCCATTGCGTCATCGTTGGTTGCACATCAGTTCGTAACATCCCATTGCGTCATCGTTGGTTGCACATCAAAGATGAGAGTGGAGGTGTTTCTATCATCTCAGATCCTTTTCATGATAATCAATTGTGCTGCCGAAGACTGGTGCTTTCCAAAATTAACCCTTTGCTGATTCCAGAGTAGTTTGTATGGTCATTATGTGCCGCCAGTCCTATCATACAAACAATTCAATAACTGAAGAACTAAGACCGTATTTATTATTTGCACCGCTAAATGTGTTCGCAATAATCACCATTACGATATGAAAAGAAAGGAATACTCCTGCTCACGTTCAGCCGTTAATAGTCACTTAAATTTAAAGTTTTCTGTTGATAAAAATATACCGACATAATACCAGAGTCAACCCTGTAGCAGCGGAAGACAAATGTTTGAGCTGCATTTCACTGCTTCACTTTTCCTTTAAAATTCTCTAATTCAGGGAGTATTTTTTTCATTTATCAATTTTTGTATGGATATCGAAAATATTCGTTAACAAATTTCCAAGTATTGAATGAATTGCTGCTTTAATCTTAATTGAAGTACTCATTCATGGGCCGTGGTCGCAGAATTTTTTCAGGAGAAAAACGTAGATTTATATACTGTACTAGGGAAGTAGAACGATTTCTAATTCATCAATGTACTTACTCACTGTACATTCCAAGAAATTCCACGTAACAATGAACTGTTTCTTCACAACGACAAAAAATCTCTACTGTCCTAAAATCGTATCTTCAATTTAAACGAGCTATTGGTTTTTGTGCTGGAGACAAATATGATTTCTTTCTCCAAGAACTTGTTCAAAAGGCATGCATGGTAAGAGTATTAGAAGTGTTGTTTTCAACTAATGACTGGCCTCAGCAAGCAAGGCTGACAAATACTCGCTGAAGTCCTACTGTGTTGTCTCGGATCATGAACGATCATGCTCTTGAAATGAGACGTTTGTCCCTTCAAAGAAATAATATCAGAAACATCCGATGAATCTGAAATTGCTGTCCTGTTGAAATAGATCTCTGGCTTTTACAATGAGGAGGATTTTTTTCTAAACCTAAGTTTATCAGGAAACATTCGTTGATTATATTTTCTCGTCACGAGCTTAAATTAAAAGTGGAAAATATTAATTGGTTCATAAGCACCAGATTAAATTATAATTATTACTGGTTCGGTACTCTATATTGATTACTGTTGGAATTATATATTCTTCTGCCGTCCCCTCTGTTTCCGCTAGCGGGCAGACGGCGGAAACTTCCCCAGAGCCTCGCAGGTGAGGTCTGCCTGAACGCAGCATCGGATCACGGATGGAGGGCTGCGAGAGCGCGCACTCAAAGGAATTAAAAATCGCTCACCAACGTGGAACTGACGTAGTTAAGCTGCCAAACCCTCTATGGGACGGGTATCATGTTCCAGGAATCCGTTTGGCATTCACCAGACGATTATTTTTCTGTCCAGCGCAAGGCTATTTCCTTCTGTGAATCGATAGTATTTTTTTACATTTGTCTATCGCCGGAAGACTTACTATTTTCTAGCGATGGACGATTTATTTTGACTATTGCAGGAGATTTTATTGTCAATGACCCGATTTTTATATTAATCTCTGGTGATCTTTTTTACCCGCTAAGGGGTTAAAGACAATCGGCGATGACGGCCATAGCCGCCATTACTGGGATGGCATTGGATAACGGGCTTGATGAGGGGGCTGTCGAAGGGTAAAAATGGTGAAGCTGGCTGTCGAAGGGCTAAAGAATAATGTACCTCGAAACCCCCATAATCCCTTATGATAATTTCATAACATTCCGGTCTTGGGCATGCAAGAATTACTAAGCTTCAAAATCTAAGCTTCAAAATCTCTTTCTATAACATTTTCAGAGCCCCTGGCAGATAGTTTCTCCAAAATTCCTTTAACACTCCGTCACATACAGCGTAAATCTGCATCTTTTCCTTCGATTTTGTCGCCAGTGTTTCAAATTAGGCAAGCTTCATTTGACGCGACTCCTTATTTCCTCCATTCTCACATTATACCATCAACGGACTTACACACCTTCCTAGCTATTCCACTTATAAACGAGTAAACGTTAACCCACAAAAAAAGTAAATTTACCCAGCCCTGTCTCAACACCCTTATCAATTTCGTCCAATCAATATGTGCCTAATGCGCACTCTGGGGGCGACGCATCAATCAGCTCCACCCTCGGCCTACTCATATCGACCCCTTTTACTACCTGAAGTAATTTTGTAATTAGGTGAATGACAAGCCATTCGAGAATGCACATCGCAATGTATTAAAATAATCTGTCCTGGTGAAGTATTCGTGATACGGAATTTCTCGTGAATTCGATCATCCCTTTTGAATGCAGAAAGTCATGACCTTGCGCGTCATGATGTGCCGGGAGTGCCATCAACCCTAGTCTTCCAAGTGCGATTTAACAGAACTGAGGTTTTATAATGTTTTTTTCTCAATATATTCGCAAATGGTTAAAATGGAAACTGATTTTTTTTTCAAAGATTATTGAGATGGAATACTCTGTTCTGACTGTTTTCAAGATGTGTTTTTTCGAATAGCTAACTGATTTTTTTTAATTAATTTGGTCGGACAAAATATGCTACTGTTAAAGACATAAATTTAACAGCAATATGATAAGAGATTCACTCCTCGCCCCTTTTTCGCTAGCAGCGTTGGTTCAGTTCATTGTCTTTAAACGTCAGCTTCTCTTAGAATAACTGCCACCAACTTGGGATTTTATAACCGTCACTTGACTGCAGGAGGTTTTGGCAACAATTACTGGTCGTTAAACGATGGGAATAATAGCGTTGCTCTCAGTATCACCACCAAGTAAAAGGACAGTGTCCAACATTGAACAATAATTATGCAAGTGTGTAATGTTGCATGTCGCTGCGATTGCTTGAAGATCACTCATCATTATCCAACCTTATATAATCATTAACTAACATGCGAAATGCTAACGGGAAAGCACTTGCAGGAGCAACATGAGCGTTGCCTCATTTCCTCGCAGAGAAGAATTATACTCAGTTATAAAATCCCAAAAATACAGGGTTTAACTGTCAGCAGCTACTACAATAATACTTAAGTCACATGCCCAGAGTTTTACACCTAGTCAATTTTCCAATCACTATTACTTACTTTGAGTTGAATTGTAGGCTACAAGTAACGTAACTGCCACCAGCATTTGGTTTATTACTACCACCTCATTACAGGCGTCCTGTGCGAAAATGTGTCGTACAAATCTTGTTAGGAGCAAAGTTCACTGGGAATAGAGGTTTTCAAAGCGGCAGGATTACTGTATTTTTATTTTATAAATTGTGGAAGTTGTTTATCATGTCTCGTTATGAGACGTGAGTGCCAGAACCTACGATGAGGCGGGATAAATCAGTGAAAGCTGTCGGGTCCTCCTTCTAGCACTGATCTCTTTCATCACGGTCACGCGAGGTGATTTAGTCGAGGACGTAGCCGCTCCTGTTGCATTTAACAAAATTTGTATTAGTGCCGGAGTGTATGTGAAGCAATAAAATTACCCTCTTGTCGTCGACCAGCCTTCTTTTTCGCGGACGGAGGAGTGTGTCTGGATATGCAATTCCACCTACGACCTGAAAAAAACTCCTGGAATTAAGACTTGCGGCAGGCAGCTAATTTGGCCGATCTCCTCCATGTGCGAGCCGAAAAAATCATTGATGCAGAGGGCCACATTCTGGCAGCTACGCCGGGACTATTTGTCGATGGAAGGAAATCAAAATCAAATCATTAATCCAAGTAGCACATTATTCAGATATGTTCCAACAAGTACGTACTTAAGTCCATGATTTTTCGGGCAACAAACAATACGCACACACACATACATAACTCAAACAACAATATTGCTCACCTAAACACATAATCACACACACTCACGTACGCTGACACTGACGCCTCATACACTCTCAAAAACACACACGCACACACACACACACATACACACTCTCTTACCCTCACAAACATGCAAACGTCGTGAGAGTAAACACAATATTGTAATATCACAAAGAGAGGGCTCATGAGAAGATTCAATCCACTTGAATCATCGAAGTGATTTGTCCGAAGATACCGGAGACCTGTGCGTATCAGCTCACACCAGGACATGAAAAATGGAAACAATGAAAGTTCAGCCACTGCCTCTGAGCCTCATATTTGGAAAAGGATCCCAGACGTAGAGATTTTGTGAGTAAGATTGACTGAGCTATAGGCAGATTGACTTCGGTTTGATCAGCATTCAGTGGCTGAAGCATTCGCAAAACACCCGTGAACATCAGGGGTGAGTATTATATGAATTTTAGATCATCCTTTATGATCAAAATGACATGGTAAGGTACGGTCAAAAAGGGCAGTTTGCATGAACTTTGTTATCTCTGTGAAATATCCAATTCAGATAATTTAATTTTAAAGTATGACATGAATACAGCCTCTTCTACTATCACTTATCATGCTACCACATACACAACCACCGTCCAAACTTCACTGTCTGCCCGGTGTATTACCCGCATTTGAACTTCACCCCATATATCTCTTCAAACCGGAGAGCAGTCCGTCGATTTCAAATTTACTTACATCTGAACATGTTTCGACCACCTGATAATCGCTTCCACTCATCCGTACACCTGATAATCACCTTCAACATTCTGTGGGCCAACCAACCATCCTGCTGGCCTTACGTTCAATTCCCTGTCGTTCCACCAACTGACCACTTACCCACAACACTGAACTTCCTATCTATCTACCAACCAATCACCTGTTCTTCTCCTTAACTCGCTTTCTTTTTGTCGTTCTCGTGGCCTAGAAATCTATACCAATTTCAGTTGTTGACACTTCCGAACAACAAACAACGCATTTTTTTCCTGACCCAAAGTGCCAGCAAGAGTTGTTGATGGATCACCAGTAGTGGGGTAAGATCACATTGAAGATGTGAATAGCAAATATCCGTCTCTTCAACAAAATATTGGATAACACAATACACAATGGAAACCTCGTTCATTCCATTGTACAATTTTTATAGAAATTGACGCTCGGCCGGCAGACGCTCGGCCGGCAGACGCTCGGCCGGCAGACGCTCGGCCGGCAGAAGATGATTCATGCTTGGTCGCCCTAGAAAAGTTTCTTGAGAAGATTAAAAAAATCATGCCTCTGTCATCAGAGGATTGGAAAACACAAGCGTGGCGGTAAGTGGATATGACAAGCCCATGCCGGTACCGTGAGTGAATTCCATGCCGGTACCGTGAGTGAATTAGTATACCCATGCCTCTTAAGTGGGAGGTTGGGAGCATACGAATGCCACACGAGAGGACTAGGAAAGAGATGAGTGTGTCGTGTGAGAACAGAAAAACTGTTTAGTGTGACATGAAAAAATATAAAAATACATGCGTTAATCATGAGAAAACGGAAAAACACATGAGTGGGACTTGAGTGATTTGAAAAGCAATGTAGTGTGTTATCAGAGGCCAAGAAAACACACATGTGTGTCATGATTGGATGGGAGAACAGTTGAGCATGTCGTTGGAAAATGGGAAAACACATGAGTGAGCCATTGAGTGGACTGGAAGTTAGCTGAGTGTGCCAATGAGATATCCGTGAAACACACGACACACAAAACACTTTCAACCTTAAGGCTAGCGGAATTGACCAATGGGCGGAGATCAACGATTATGAGTGAAAGTCTTCCCTTTGAAAGCATGCGGAGGAAACATTACTTTTGTTCTTTAGGCTAATGGTTTCACAGGGAAGAAGGTTTCAAGTTTGACGAACGACCTGCCAAAGATCGGAGATTCATTGTCGAATTGCCGTTTGACTCTAAAGTAGGATTTGCATAAAAGCTAGAATCAAAAACAATGATGTTGGATTGTTATAAATGATGACCTATAAGTTACCGATCGATTCTAAAACGGAACTTGCATAGAAACTAATTTAAAAAAATCAATTGATAACTTCAATATTTTAATTGTGAAAGACGAGGAATTTATGTTTCCCACGAGAAGAACCGGGGAAAATTCCGGTCATCCGGCCGTAGATAGAATGACAAATCATCGCGAACACTCATCTCGGAGAGTTTCACATACATGTGTCGCATTTCTTGGTTACTTGTAAAGGTACTCGGAGAGAGATAGCGAGGATGAATATCTTATGAAAGACCAAATATCAACAATAAAAGATACTCACAAATATTACGATGGATTGAATCATAAGTGATATAGTCTGTACCTGCTTCTGCCATGAAAAATTCATGCAACGTCATATCTATGAAGTATCCATCAATTCATAAAA
>SDVV010019450.1:0-13528 GCA_016164225.1 Gammarus roeselii | reverse complement strand
ATTCATACATAAACAGTGGCATTATTTTTTCATCTGAAAACTATACATAAATGTGCACAGATGTAAATTACGTATTATGAAACAAAATGAACATCAAATCAGATTAGATATCCAGATAGAGATCATCTCAACATACAGTTGTCATAGATGGGCCGTGCATGAACGGCATCGAGCATCTGAATGAATGGATGAATGAATGAAAATTTCCACAAAACGGTGTGCTATTCCATGGTTACCCTAGCATGATACATATATGTACAAAATACATCTGGAATACATATGATGATTTCAGGAGTATGAGTTTCCAATAACTACAAGACTGCGAACGGGGTGCTCAAAGCCTCTTGATCCGGCGTCCTCTATTCAGCCGTGCTGAAACAGAAGGAAAAGGACTCGTATCAGGCTCCTACCAACGTGCCAGGCAGGTTACCTCCGAGGTGGGACCCTACACTTTTGTTATTGTTTTTCGGGCGGACGTGAAAAATTGTTGTGTCTTTTGGAGTCGCCGTGCCATCAGCTAAGTACAGTGTCTTTTCTGGCATTTTACCATTTCTTGTTCCTATAGAACTTCTTGGTGTTTATTTATATTACACCCTTCGCATAGCTACAGATCTGGTTCATTTTCGTATCCTGATTTCGGTCCCTGTATTTCACTCTGCAGTGACTGCTGAGTTAAAGGCATGTATGGACCTGATGAAGTTCTTTATGAAGTTGATGACAGCCATCTCCAAAACCAAAACCGAGTGCTTGCCGGCTCTTGCAGCAACTCAAAGCTCAAGTGTTCCAACTAGGCAGCGCAATCATGACTGCGTGGAGTCTGTTCAACCTATGCCCAGACCCCTCATACCAGATGGTGGATCTTTACCCAGCAGTTCTGGGACACCTTTGGTATCAGAAAAATGTCTGAATCTATTATGACTCGTCCAGTTACGTTATCTCTACCCGACCTTTTGAACTGTCTCAATTCTGCAGACGATTGCGGCCATGAAGACATGGAAGCCAACCCCACCGGTACCATGACAATTGGGGACTCTCTATCGGAGATAGATGCCGCTGATGCTCTCGAACTTGCGCTTCTTTTTTTCCTCAGGAAGAAGACGCCGTAGCTTCTGACCTCTTTGCTGTCATCGGGGGTTCGACCCCCTTTATGGGCCCCCAGTCCTGAATGTCTGACTTTTAACAATGCTGTCACTGACATTGAACTAGATGCTGCTCAATTAGAAACTCTCAAGGCTGACTTCACCCCTCCAACGGAAAAACAGTCTAGCTCTATACCCCCTCGCCTTCCGCCTCCAATCTGGAATACCGTTAAAACTCAGAGTTCTGATTTATTTAAACAAAAAGTTTGCTATAAAGATCAAAAATCTGTTTACATGGCCCTAAAGCGGTTAATGTCAGTCCTCGACCACGTAAAGGAAAACAATGAAGCAAAAAATTATTTGACTACGGCACATCCAGCTCTTGTGTAACAATAGTTTGTAGATGAACCGGTTTAGAAGAGCCCTTACCGATGTTCACTAACGGCAAGAGTACCGTAGAGGGCTACTGTCTACCCTTGTCACCCATGATGGTCTTCTTGAAGACTCTTTCCAACAAACCATTGAAACAGCGGCAAAGTACCAAACTGCTTCAACCAAGGTAGTGGTACCAGTTGCTAAACCAAGCACTTCCACGAGCTCTGCTATCCCAGCCAGGTGCACCTAAGCGCTCTCAGGGTCCTCAGGCTTACAGTCCTCAACGTAAGAAATTGCTTAGTAGCTTCAGAGGAAGAGGAAGAAGACGCTCTCGCCCTTCTAACCGTTATTAAAAACTCTTATCCTAAATTCATAGCCGGTCGTTTGTGCAAGTGTCTATCTAAATGGAAATCGATAACCAGTAACTCTTTTATTCTGCGAAATATATCGGACGGGTATAAAGTACAATTGTCCCACCCCCTTCCTAAAACTCGTCCACGTGAATCCTTACCTCGATCTGAGCCTAAGTGGTCTGCCTTGCAAAAATGTATTAGGCGCTCTGTTTCGCAAGGCACAATCTCTCAAATACCTTACGATAAGAGTCTTTTCTTCTCTGTAGTTCTTACTGTCCTGCAACCTAATGGAGATAACCACATGATTGTTGACTTATCTTACCTAAACACATTTATCCGGAAAACTCGTTGTCACTGATTCTAGACTTACCTTACCTTAACACATTTATCCGGAAAGCTCGTTTTCGCATGGAGAGTTTTGAAACTGTCAAAACTATAATTTCAAGATATCATTTTTTGGCCTCCATTTATCTTTCGAACGCATTCTATTCCATTCCTCTCCATCCAGAGTCCCGTCGCCTAACCGCCTTCATGGTCAAAAACCAAATATTTGTGCTTAATGTTTTACCCTTTGGTTTAAATTCTAGTCCCCGAATATTCACTAAAATATTTCGCCCGGTGTTGGTCCATTTAAGATCCATTGGCGTTTCTATTTCCGCTTACCTTGATGATTTATTACTAGCCACCCTTACCCGGGCTTTGGCCACTCCGGTTACAGAACCAAGGGGATGCTCTGCAGCACACAAAAGCCTCTCCGGGGTCTGTGTGAGTGGAGAGAGTTACACACGGTGAGTCCCTCCTGGGGCGATTCCGGTAGGTTCACTTCAATGCAATTTGAAGGATGGGCAGAGATTGCCTCTTTGGATCTCTAGTTCCTTGTGACTCACACAGAGGCACGAACTACCTAACTTACACACCGATCTTAACTATTCACCTTTTCGCTGGCTAATAACAGCCCAATTACGCTCTTTCTTTGGTGCAACCTGTAAATCTGGCCACGGCTGAGAACCTCACCCGTCACTGCTGATCACAGACTGCTCCCTCCATCCAATGTCGGTCACAAGACGGTGGCGAGCGGCCACAAGATGGCCGCCAGCCAGCTCCAAATCCGGCTACTCCACGACCAATCAGCAGCCACCACGGCCGCCGCCACCTAACACCATCAGCCAGTCATGACCGGTAGCCAGCCAGACAGACAGCCAACAATCTCCCTCCATCTTTTACAAACCAAACGGCGCAAACAAAAACACCAAAACCCGCGACCGCAATCCTGAGCACATCAACATTTCCACACTTAATTGCACTTATTGTTCACAATATATACACTTTCAAAGTATAAAAATATGAAACTATGTGAATAAACATCTTGACACAAATTCAAACGAGGAACAAACGTATTTACAGGAACGCCACACGAAGGACTTGAATAGCCCTGTTTTCATGAACGATTGATAGGGGCACACTAGCATCTGCCCCTCGCTTTGTCAGAGCGTTAGCCAATTGTTTGGCCGATTGAACCCAAGGCACTGTGATGTCTTTTTTTTCGATCATGTCTCGCAGAACTGCTTTGTTGTTCCGCAAATGCTTGCCATCAACATTTCTCGTCGAGTCCAGTGTTTCTGCGAGGGACTTGTTATCAACAAAGCATTTTACAATAGGTCGATAACTACCGATGTTCAACAGATCGCTGACCATACTAGCAACAAATATTCTGGACTCGGCGGCATCCAGCAGAGCAAGAGTCTCGGCAGCCAGTGTGGACTTGACCACTCTACGAACCTTCCTAGACTGCCAGGACACCAAACACTTGCACTCGCGATGATCAGCAAAGAAGACAAGATACCCTCCTTGTGAGCCACCTCCTTGAAGATCGCCAAACGAGGCATCGCAGTAGCACTCTGTTTAGCTGCTCAGGTTTTTCTAGTCCACAGAATCTCCTCATTACTGGACGTTGCTTGATTCGTTTCAACACTTTCTTGGCCCGCATAACTTCCTCCACAGTTGCCCCAGATAGAGAGGCTGAGTTCCCAAACATCAAATGCAATATCAGGGCGAGTTTGTGTAGTCAGCCAATTCAACTGTCCAAGAAGGGATCGAAACTCGTCAGATTCCTTCTTCTCCAAATGACTGGACCGCTGAGCCGATCTATGCTTGCTGAGCGATACCTCTTCCAAACTCTCTGCGTAGTCAACCTGATTGACAGTCATGGAAAAATCATTATCTTTTGACAAGTGAACTCCAATCTACCTGAAGGTTGAAGTGTTTGTTGACCCTATGATAATCTTCTGGCAGAGAAGGATGATGAATGCAGCTTTAAAATCTGTCGTACCGCCCCACAGGATATCATCAACGTGGACGCACATTATGTCAGAAAGTACACCATTATCTATCCAGAAGAACAGTGCTGGGTCCAGCGTACATACAGACATTTGAAGACTTGATAACTCTTGTTTTAACTTCACTTACCATGCTCTAGCAGCATCATTGAGGCCATAAATGTTCTTCTTGAGATGCCACTGTTGACCATCTCTGAACTTTTTCGGAGGTTTTACAAATACATCTCTGTCTATCTCATTACTTTGCAGAAAAGCAGCCTTGACATCGAAAGTATTGCATTTCCAATGGAAGGCCCCTACGGGGGAGCCTATTGTGAGGCTCTAGTGGAAATAGCTCAAATCAAATTCAATAATATGCAGAAATGAGAACTAGAGCAATACGCAGCGCGTCTTTGGAACAAGTAGGCAAATCTGTTCGCTTTTCAAGTAGACTTTCTTCAAAGCCACGAGCAGCTAGACGTGCCTTAGTCACATGACGGTCCTTCGTGATCTTTTCAGTGATCGCCCAGCGTAGTGATATTGCTCTTTGGCCCGCATCAGGAACTTTCTCAAACACATAATTCTTTTTCCATTTGTCAATTTCAGAACACTTTGCACGAAATACATCACTGCTAGAACTATCTACTAGAACCTTTTCATCGTCAGGAAAGGTCGCCACTTTGAAACTTTGCGAGCCAAGTCTATCCACTCAATATTTCCAGAATTTGTTATAATATAATAAAAGTGACTATAAATACCACCAACTTTACCAGCCCGATTTAAAACGATGCAAGTGTTCTTTTCTCCGTCGATATCATAATACTCAATCCTTTGTCCGGCCTTTACAGCAATCATCTTTGGACTGGGTCGCACAAACTCTTCAGCAGATTCACTACTCTCAGGGGTCCGAAGGGGTGAGCGTGGAGCATCATCAGTGTGCTCCTGAACAGTCTCCTCGTTGTCATCGTCTTCCACGGATACGGGCTCTCCATCCGGACATATGCCATTTGACACAGAGTTCTGTGTGCGGGAGCACTCTGCCTCTTTGTGGCCATTACCCGGACTAACATTACTGCAATCATGTCTGTTCTCTGTAATTGCTCCCTATAGACGGCAGATGTGAATTCTCACGTAGACGCCCCCGTGTCGAATTAGAATCTGCTTGCCATTCTTTCAATGACGACTTCAAGACCCAGCCAGCGATCGTCACAATTCATTTTGTAGTAGACGTTTGCCCCGTTTTGGAAATTTTCTTCGTCATCATGGCGGATCTGGTGTAGGAGAGCTCTTCTAATTCGCTCATTTGACTCGTTGCAAGCGAAATCTCTACGCGCAGCATGCATAGCATTGATGTTATCAGCCACGACCTGCTTGGCACTTAAACTTTCCAACTGAGCAGGACTAGAATCAAAGACGTTTGGGTATTGCTGGAGAACTCCGAAACACTAACTGATTAGGAGAGAAGCCATGGCAGTGCTGCAATGCGTTACGAGCAGCAACAGCTTCTGCCAATGCTACCTCAACGGAACAGTTTGTATCTTCCATGATGTAGAACACAGTTGAGGCGTTCACAGACACAATTACTCCAAGGGCTCTCCGCAGCTGCACACATGAGTTTGATCCCGTAGCAGTCCTCCAAGGCGCGCATGCAATCATTGGTAAATTCACCACCATTGACACTTAGAAATTGTTGCGCACGACCAAAAATGGTGATCCAAAATATAAAAATTGACTCAACCACAGCAGCTGGTGACTTATTGGGAATAACTGTAGAAACACAATATCTTGTAGCAAGATCAACCGAGAACAAGTGTTTTGCTGTATTGTTGAATAAATAAATGAATAAATAAATGTTTACTGAACAGTTCACGTATAATGGCAAATTACTGGGAGCACGAAATTTCTTTTGCAATTTTGCGGTACCCGTTGGATTGAGGACTCATGATTGCAAAGAGAGCAGTCTCAATCTGGGAACACATTGCAAAGTATATTGAAGAGATATCAAAAGGTCCTAAAGGCAAAATCCCAAAATGTTCCTCTTTTGTGACAGCTCAAAAGGCTGTCAATGAGCCCACAAAAATTGCGAGACTTCATGTATTCAATAATGTCGCCAAATATATGCAACCTTTCCTTGAAGATTTTCAGAATGAAAAACCGATGGTTCCCGTCATTGAACACGAGCTAGGGAATATTTTGGGATCTATAACGGATAACTTCAAGTAAAGAGAGGTTGTATTAGAATATAAAAAACATACCGGCCCTACTGTAAATTGATATTGCTGATCCAGATAATCAATTGCCAGTGAAAAAAACAATGATTGGTTTTGCAGCCAAAACTTTCCTCGCCTCAACTGTGTGCAGCGATGCAAAATTGCTGAATTCGAATTACAATGCCAATTCTGCTACAAGTCCATTATTCTTAAACTTCAAAATGGTTCATGCACGCCATGTAACTTCGAGCTGGTGTCACAGTTGTCCTGTTTCAACCCCCAATTCATACTGAATCATCCAAATTCAACTGTATCTAAATTTGAAGGAGTGTTGACCACAATGATTAAGCATCGGTTCCTCAAGGCGAGTGAGTGTGACGTCCTCTTGGTGCAGAACAAGTCCTTCAGTAGGCTGGCGAAATTAGAGTAAAAAGAAGATTTCCTCAAGTATCAAAATGTACATACTCTGCTTGATGTTTTTTGGGTAAAATTCTGAATGGCAAAAATCAATATACTGAGCTGTAGGAAATTATGAAAATGATTTTCGCACTTTCTAATGGTCAAGCAACTGTGGAACGAGGATTCAGTGTGAACAAGGTCATCATTGAAACTAATATGCTACAGATAACCATTGTTGCTCAACGGAAAATTTGTGATGGTGTGAAGTACTTTCTTAGGGATGAAAAATATATATAATTCTGAAGTCTCAAAAATCACCATCACAGATGAAATTATTCGCTATTGTAAAGGTGCCCGCATTAAGTATGAACAGTATTTGGACCAAGAAAGAAAAGAACCCTTGAAGACACACATGGAAACCGAAAAGACTAAAATTATTGAGGATCTGGGTAAGGAACGCTTTTCCAAAGATAAATTGGAAAATGCTGCAAAGAGATGGAGAAAAGCGTATGAGCTCGCTGAGAATGCAGAAAAGGTTAGAAGTATGTCTTGCTGGAGTATTCCACCCAGCTGGCTTTCCGGTAGTTGATCGAAGTTCTTGTGGGACAGGGTTTCATGGTTGGTTGGTAAGAAGCGATTTGATGACTGGGTTATGGTCGCTGTCGTGTGTTGAAGGCAAAACTCCCCAAACGAGTTAGGGTGCCAGAGTGGGAGAGCATATGGATAAATCGATGGCAGTTTCCCTTTCGCGGATGATTCGGGTGGGTTGTCCGTCATTGAGAAGGACCAGGTTGTGAATGTTTATGGTGTTAGCCATTTTCACTCCCCTGCGGTCTGTTCTCACGCATCCCCATGTTACATGGTAGCTGTTGAAATCTCGAAGGAGGAGCGCTGGTGAGTGCAGTTGGTTTGTGTGGAGTGTGTGGTTTTTGGGCCAGGTAAGATGACCGGTTTTGCAGCAGTAGTCTCGCATATGAGCTCTTCGAAATAAGCGCTGTCAACGAGGCCGTGATCGTTCTCGCTGGTGGCGTGTTCGTGAGTCGGGTTTGTGAACGGGGATCGTGTCCCTCGCGGTGGTGTCCCTGCTCTTTGTGTTTGCTTTGTGAGCGAGTGCGCTCTTTTTCTGTGATAGCCTTTTTTAACTGTGTGGGTGGTTGTGTGGAGTGCGTGGTATTTGGGCCAGGTAAGATAACTGGTTGTGCAGAGGTCTCGCGTATGAGCTATTCGAGATAAGCGCTATCAGCGAAGCCGTGATCGTTCTCGCAGGTGGCGTGTTCGTGAGTCGGGCTTGTTAACGAGGGATTGTGTCCCTCGCAGTGGTTTTCCAGGAGTGGAGCCGCATTTGAGACAGGTGGAGGTAGTTCTGAGTTTTGGTCCTGGCAGGCCCTTATTTGAGAGTTGTTACTGATCTTTTTGCTCAGTGGCGCCTGGGTATCGGAGGTTTCTTCATCTCTTTGCCTTTTCGTTTTTATAATAGTGAGCCTTGATGCGTGGTTGACAGCGGGGGATGCATCCATCTCGTCGTCCTCCTGGTCTCTGCATAAATCATTTCTAGGACTGTGCGTTTCTGGTGCAGGGGCGGTCGCGGGGCTGAGTGAGGAAGCACTGCAGCCAGGTAGGAGTGTTGGGGTCTTGTTACGATGTTGTTCTGATGATGTGTGGATGTCGTCAGGGGAGTTCCGTTGGATTGTCAATTTGACTGCTTTGACATAATTGAGGCGGTTTGGGTTATCATCTTTCCAGATTTGGATGGCTTGTTCCCGTGTAACTCTGCGTTCGTTTTGTGTGATTGTTATTTCTTTTTGGTCCATGTGTACTGGGCAGTCGCGGTCGCCTGCCTCATGGTAACATGAGCAGTGATAGCATTTAGGGTGGCGGACAGTGCAGTCTTTTCTGTCGTGCTCACCAGCGCTCTTCTTGCAACGTTGGGGTGTATGTGGCTGGCAGTATGCGATGATGTGGCCGTATTCAAGGCATTTTTTGCACATTGGGGGTCATGTTGCAACTGGTAGGTTTCGGTTCTTCCTTCTTCACCCGGGATTACTATGAATTCCGGTGCGCCGTGTCCCGGGAAGGTAATTTGGTATGCAGTAGAACTTGCGTTACGTGATTTTATCAATGTTGGTTGACGAACTTCGGTAACTCAATAGTCTTCAGCTAGACCTTCAGCGAAAGCACTGAGGTCGGTTGTAGGTGTGTTACGGGATGTATATAATTCGTTTGGTATCGTTGAAGGACGGATGCATTTCAACTGTATCTTTGAGTTCGTTTATGGGGGTAATCTTTTGTATAGCGTTACTTTGCTCACGTTCTGTAACGTAGGCCAGATATTTCTTTCCCTGTCGTTGTATTTCTTTTGGTTTTACTCCTAGTTGTTCGCTGAGTGACTTCATCACTGAAAGTGAATTAGTTGAAAAGGCAACTTTGCTTGTACTACTTTCGTTGAACGTTTTGAAGAAGTGGGTGGGGAATGGTGCAGATCTTCTCTCCCGGATAGGAGGGTCATTTTGGGATGAGCGCATCGAGACTACAGCCACTCGTCGCCCATCTCCTCCTCTGGGCAGTCTCTGTGTCCGGTGGGGTGTCCGTCTACTTTGCAAAAAAAAACAGTGCTATTCCTTGGACTGGCAGGACTGGGGATCTTCCCGTTTGTCGTAGTCGTCCTGAGAGCAGTATGAGCACCTTTGTTTACCTTTACAGTTTCCTCTCATGTGTCCGTATTTCTGGCATTTACAACATCGCATCGGACGTCTCTCAAATGGTGTAACCTTGGTTTTGGTGGCGCAGATGGGAATGATTAGATATTTTGGTGGAGTAGGGCGGTTCAATTTTAGTATTAGCGCTAGGATAGTCTCTCCTTAGTGTGATCTTCGATGCGATCTTTGTTTCGACAACGCAGTCTTCGTATTGAACGAGTCTAGTGATGTACTCCACACACATCGCGTGGAGTGATATGGACAACATCCCCGAAATCATTTCGGAACACGATATCGTTCATCGCCCAACTATACGAAAAGTTTCAAACTGCAGCCCAGGCAAGCATTTCCCAATATGTCCCTTCAACCTTCTTTCTGAAACCATGGTGGCGCCGAGAGGTGCAAGAAGCAAGAGATAAGCGTGAAAAGCTATACCATGCCTACCGACGTGCACGGTCCCCCAGGAACCGAATAGCGCTGAAAATGGCATCTGGTGTATACAGGAAATTTCTAGCGGTGAAGAAACGTGAAAGCTGGGCTCAATTAGTCAATACCATTAATCGAAACACCCCCCTCTCCCAGGCGTGGGAAAAAATTCGACGTATTAAGGGAAACCCCGAGCGAGCTATTAACATCCTTTCTGACGGAGGCAGAACTTATTCTTCCCACCAGGAAATCGCAAATAAACTAGCTCAGACGTTTAGTCAGATTTCCCAATCAACAACCTACACGGCGGCTTTCCAACGGAAGAAGGACTTACGAGAAAGCGAACATCATGACTCAACTGCTAGAAACGAAGAGGCCTACAACAAACCTTTCTCCCTCCACGAACTACAGAGCGCTCTAGACCATACACGTGAAACTTCACCTGGGCCAGACCAGGTACACATCAAGATGATCAAAAATCTCCCAGATCGCGCCCGTGAGGACTTATCAAAAGTGTTCAACACTCTGTACTCAAACTCATTTTTTCACGATCAATGACGGGAATCTATAAATATCCCAATACCCAAATCCGAGAAATTCTACGGTGACCCCCATAACTATCGCCCCATCGCTCTAACCAGCGTCCTCAGCAAGACCATGGAAAGAATTATAAATACGCGCCTCGTCGACTACCTTGATATGCATGCAGGCCTGAACAGTATCAGTATGGCGGCCGCAAGCGCCACTCTACGACGGACCACCTTGTAAGCCAGGAATAAGACATTAGACAGGCATTTGTCCGAGGTAAACTCGTGGTTTCCATTTTTTTCGACGAAAAACGTCTACGATAGTACCTGGAAACATGGCATCATGAAGGATCTCCACCGCAAAGGGCTGAGAGGCCACTTACCACGTTATATCCACCAATTCTTGCAAAATCGCACCTTGAGGGTTAAAGTCGGCGACACCTTGTCACCATCCTATCCGCAAGAAATGGGCGTCCCCCAAGGAAGCGTTCTCAGTGTCACTCTTTTTATACTCAAAATCGACCAGATAGCAGACATTCTCCCGCGCGACGGAAGATTGCTTTCATCACTATACTTGGATGACTTGTCACCGGGGCGTTAGAATCTTGCTACCGTATCCACCGCGTGTCGTAGAAGGCGACGAAAAGGGCGCCCCGTAGCCGGGAGTAGACGTGCTATCGTAACCCCTGCGTGTCGTAAAAGGCGACTAAAAGGGGAGGAGCGAAGGGGCTAGGAATCCCGTTCTCTGTAAAACCCTTCCTCATAGACGGCAAGACGAGCGGGGGGAGGAGAGGCTCACGCCTCTCCGAACCTTATTGTTAGGGTCGCTGAATGTGCGTGGCTGTAGTACGAATAATGTAAAGAGGAGGAAGATTGGTGAGATGTTTGTGAGGAGGAATTTTAATGTGTTGGCACTGAGTGAGACTAAATTGAAAGGTAAGGGAGAATGTGAGTTTGGTGTGGTAAGTGGAAGAAAGTCTGGTGTGGAGGAAGGATGGGCACGAGAAGGTGTGGTTTTGATATTGAGTAATCGGTTGGTTGGCTAGGTGCGTTACCAAGTGAAACGAGTTGTCCTCAAGATTGATGTGGGTGAAAGTTAAGTTAGGCGTAGAAAGATGGGCATTTATGAGTGCTTACGGACCTGGCAGCGAGAGGAGTGAAGAGGAGAGGGAGCAATTCTGGACTGACCTGAGTGCGTGTATTGAGAGTTTTGGAGGTCATTTCAATGTAGTTGTACTTGGTGACCTTAATGCAAGAGTTGGAGATATAGTGGTATGGAATGTGATAGGAAGGTATGACGTTCCCGGTAGAAATGACAATGGAGAAAAACTGATAGGTCTGTGTATGGAACAGGAGTTAGTGGTCGGAAACAGTTTGTTCAAGAAGCGAGATATCCACAAGTACACATGAGTAAGGATGGCTCATGGTGCAGTGGTAGAGAGAGCACTGATGGATTTTGTGCTGATATCGAGGAGAGTGATGGGGAGGCTGTTAGATGTGCGGGTGTTGAGAGGGGAGGGTGGAAGAGTGTCTGACCATCTGCTGGTGAAAGGTACACTAAGATTGGAACAGAAGTGGAAAAGCAACCAAACGAGTGGTAGGAGGATGAGAGGTATTGAAAGAGAGTGGACTGGATGTGAGCAGTAGAGCCGAGGAGTTCCAGCAGGCGTTGAGGGAAGAATATAACAACGTGAGAGGACAGGACCTAAGAGAAGTGGAGGAAGAATGTTAGGCGTTAAGGGATGCGTTGCTGAGATGTGCGAAGAAATGGTGTCGTGCACGCCGTGTGGGCGAGTGCAGAAGGAATGGTTGCGAGTGGTAGAACGAGAAGGTGAAACTAGTTGTGGCACGGAAAAGAGGAGCGTTTGAGGAGTGGTTGCAGGTGAAGTCGGAGGTGGCTTATGAAAGCTACAAAGAGAAGGGAAGCGAGGTGGAGCGGGTGGTGTGGAGAACCAAAAGGGACGCTGATACCCGGTAAGCAGACGGTTATGCCAGAATTTTGAGGAGAACAAAGAGATGTTCTGGAAAGAAGGTGAGAAAGGGAGAGACCGGAAAGGCGGAAGTACATCACCACTTTCCATTGTTGGAAAGTGGTGATGTACGGAAGAGGTAGGCCGAGTATTTTGATGAGTTGTTGAATGTCGATGATGACAGAGAGGCTGACATTGTTGGTGTGGGTGGTGGTGCTCGGATGCCAGTTTTGGGAGAAAGACTTGTAGCGGACATTATCAGGAAAGAGGTGCAGGAGGCGGTGGACGTGATGGAAGCAAGAAAAGCCCCTGGTTTGGATGACATTGCGACCGAGTGCCTGAAGAAAAGTGGAGTAACGATTGTCGAATGGTTGGTGAGGTTACTGAACTTGTGTTTTGTGGCAGGCGTGGTACCGATTGAGTGGTGCAGCGTCTAAATTGTTCCGCTATGTAAGGTCAAATGAGATGCAAATGATTGCTGCAACTCGAGAGGTATCAGTCTGTTATGTGTGGTTGGCAAGTTGTACAGAAGAGTGTTGATCTAAAGGATTAGAGACTGTACGGACTGCGCAATTGGAGAGGAACAGTGTGGCTTTAGGAGTGGTAGAGTGGGCCGATCAGATTTTTGCAGTGAGACAGGTCTGTAAGAAGTACCTTGTCAAAGAAAAGGATGTGTTCTGGGCCTTCATGAATCTGGCGAAGGCATACGACAGGATTGACAGGGAAGCGCTGTGGAGGGTGATGCGTTTGTATGGAGTGAGCGGACATTTGTTGAAAGCGGTGCAGAGTTTCTATGCTGGCAGCCGAGCATGTGTCAGAGTGGTAAGCGAGGTGAGCGATTGGTTCACAGTGAACGTGTAGAGGACAAGTGTCCCTACAATTGGTATTAAAATAAAAAGGTTAGCATACCTTGTTCATGGTGCTCATTTAAATAGACCGAATCATGGGAGACGACATCTGAAATGTAAGTTTCAGACCACGAGTTTGAACTACTCTGCTAGCGGCAACATCGTGTAAGCCTGCAGCAAGGCATGGAACCAATTCACTCATTCGATAATATTCTTAAAGCTTGGTTGGTTCAGTGAGTGTCCGCCTGCCAATACTGGGTAAGTTTTTCAGTGTATATTATAGTTTCATTAACAGCTTCTTTTTAAGCATTTAGGAGGGCTTAGAATATG
>SDVV010019449.1:0-13529 GCA_016164225.1 Gammarus roeselii | reverse complement strand
TGGATGCCCATTTTATTTCGAAGACAGTTTGAATCAAATACCTAAACCAAGCAATAACTTTTAACACATCAGCAAATAAACCAAAAATATTCCGATTAAAAATTGTATTCATACAGTAAAACCCTACAGAGAACATATAAACATAAGAAAACAGCTAACCATATTAAAATTAAAATAGCTGTTAAAATTCTCAATAGAGGCATAAAGCTACATTTAAGTTAGCAAGACCTACGAGATTTCGTTCCACACTCATGCAAAATCCTTGCAAATATCCAACGTGATACGCTCACCACACTTGAAACCGGTGTACATATGAAAGTCTCACATCAAATAAACTGTAATAATTCTACCGCGAAAACCCGCGGGCGAGGGGGCTAGGAATCCCGTCCTCTGTAAAATTCTCCCTAAAAGACGGCAAGACGAGAAGGGGTCGCTGAATGTGCGTGGTTATAGTACGAATGAAGCAAAGAAGAAAGAGATTGGTGAGATGTTTGTGAAGAGGAAGTTAGATGTGTTGGCGCTGAGTGAGACTAAGTTGAAGGGTAAGTGCGAGTGTGAGTTTAGAGTGGTAAGTGAAAAAATCCAGAGGTGGATGAAGGTTGGGCACGAGAAAGTGGGGTGTTGTTATTGAGTGATCGACTTGCTGGTAGGGTTACTGAGTTGAAAGAGGTGTCCTCAAGATTGATGGGCATTTGTGAGTGCGTACGGACCTGTTAGCGAGAGGAGTGAGGAGGAGAGGGAGCAATTTTGGACAGACCTTAGCGAGTGTATCGAGAGTTTCAGAAGTCAATTCACTGCGGCTGTACTAGGTGACCTTAATGCGACAGTTGGAGATGCAGGAGTGGATAATGTGATAGGGAGGTATGACGATCTTGGTAGGAAGGACAGTGGAGAAAACCTTACAGGTTTGTGCACGGAGCAGGAGCTGGTCGTTGGAAACAGCCGGTTCAAGAAGAAAGATATCCACAAATACACATGGGTAAGGATGGCTCATGATGCAGTGGTGGAGAGAGCACTGATGGACCATCTGCTGGTGGAAGGAAGATTAAGAGTGGAGCATAGCTGGAAGGGGAACAAAAGAGTGGGAGGAGGGAGAGAGAAAGTGAAAGTGAGTGAGCTAAATGTAGAAAACAGAGCTGGGGAGTTCTAGCAGCAGGCGTTGAGGGAGGAATATGACAACGTGAGAGGGCAGGACCTCCATGATGTGGAGGAATAATGGGAGACATTTAAAGATGCCTTGTTGAGATGTTCGAGAAATATGTGTGATGTGCGCGGTGTGGGCGGGTGCATACGGAATCGCTGCGAGTGGTGAAAAGAGGAGGTCAAACTGGCGGGGGCGCAGAAAACAAGAGCTTTTCAGGAGTGGTTGCAACCAAGGTCAGTGGTGACCTATGACAACTATAAAGAGATGAGGAAAGAGGTAAAGCGAGTGGTGAGGAGAGCCAAAAGAGACGCTGATGCAAGGTGGGGCAGACGGTCGTGCCATAATTTTGAGGAGAACAAAAAGCTGTTATGGATTGGCTAAGAGGGTAAGAAAGAACGAGACAGGAAAGGAGGAGGAGGTGAAAGATGAAAACAGCCAGTCGTATACGGAAAGTGGTAGTGTACAGAAAAAGTGGGCCGAGTATTTGATGTAGATTATTGTTGAATGTCGAGGATGACAAAGAGGCTGACATTGTTGCTGTGGGTGGTGGTGCGCGAATGCCGGTTTTGGAGAGAGACTTGTTGCGGACTTTAATAGGAAAAAGATGCAGGAGGCGGTGGAGGTGATGAAAGCAGGGAAAGCCCCTGGTTTGACAGGTGGAATGAGGATTGTCGAATTGTTGATCAGGCCACTGAACGTTTGTTTTGTGACGGGCGTGGTACCGATTGTTTGGCGCCATGCCTGCATAGTCCAGCTATATAAGGACAAAGGCAATAAAAATGGATGCTGCAACTCAATATGTATCAGTTTGTTATGTGTGGGAGAGTGCTGATCAAAAGGATTATAGAATATACGGATTGCACAATTAAAGAGGAACAGTGTGGCTTTCGAAGTGCTGATCAGATTTTTGCAGTGCGAAAGGTCTGTGAGAAGTAACTTACAAAGAGAAAGGATGTGTTCTGGGCCATTATGAATTTGGAAAAGACATACGACAGGAGTGACAGGGAAGCGCTGTAGAGGGTGTTGCATTTGTATGGAATAGGCGGAAATCGGTTGACAGCGGTGCAGAGTTTCTATGTCTATGTTGACAGCCGAGCATGTGTCAGAGTGCTAAGCGAGGTGAGTGATTGATTCACTGTGAAAGTGGGTCTGAGACAAGGCTGCGTCCCTGGCTGTTCAATCTCTACAAGGATGGAGTGGTCAGGGAGGTAAATCCGAGTGTGCTGGGTCGAGGCATGGAGCTGTTGGAAGCGAATGGACGTAGTTGGCAGCTGAGGCATTTGATGTTTGCGGATGATACTGCGCTGGTGGCGGATTTAGAGGAGACGCTATGTAGGCTAGTGTCTGTGTTTGGTATAGAGTGTGTGAGAGGAGGAAGCTTCAAGTGAACGTGGGTAAAAGTAAAGTAATGAGATGTTCGAGGACTGTTGATGCGATGAGAATCAGTGTCCTACTAAAAGGAGAGTTGTTGGAAGAAGTTCAATGTTTTAAGGAACTGGGATCCCGTGTGGAGAAGACTGAACTAGTGGAAACTGAAGTGAAAGCGCGAGTGAAGGAGGGATGTAATATGCTGGGTGCACTGAAGAGTGTATTGAGCTGCAGGACGTTGGGGATGGAATTGGAGAGAGGGTTGTATGAGGGTGTTGTTGTCCCAACTGTGCTATAAGGAGCTGAGACCTGGGGGGGGGGGGGGGGTGAGAGCAGAGGAGAGAAGTAGGTTGAATGTTATGAGATGAAATATTTGAGGAGCCTGGCTGGCGTGTCGCTGAGAGACAGGTTCACTAACGACTTGGTTCGAATCAGAACGGGGTTGGTGAAGAAGTTGGTGGACAGAGTGGATTCGCGTGCTCTGAGATGGTTCTGGCACATGCTGTGGATGGATGAAGGGAGATTGAAAAAGTTGATGAAGGCGGAGGCGAGTGGCCGTAGGCCTTGAGGTAGATCGAAGTTTTGGTGGATGGATGGTGTGAAGAAGGCGTTAGGAAGGAGAAAC
The DNA here is from genome assembly GCA_016164225.1 of Gammarus roeselii. NCBI lineage: Eukaryota > Metazoa > Arthropoda > Malacostraca > Amphipoda > Gammaridae > Gammarus > Gammarus roeselii. The sequence goes on along the minus strand of SDVV010019449.1, from coordinate 10,392 downwards.
TTGAATGCGGAGGTAGCGAGAGAGCGTGCAATGAATTGGCGTGAGTGGAGAATGGTTGTGAGTGGTTAATTCATGACGCTGCACTGATATGCTTTTCCACCCTTGGTGTCTCGTTCGGAAGCAGGATATCCGTGGGTGGGGGAGGGCTTGGTCATCATGACGCTGCGAGGGTATACCAGTCACGCTGTCGGGCTCTGCTTCTGACACGGACCTCGGACCGCACTCGTGACCCAGACTGTGTGCTGTGGGGACCCTTTAGCACGGACCCTTTCACGCATGAGGGCTAAGTTGTGTGAGTGTGTGTGATGCGCCTTGCCGTCGGTCACCCTTACTGGGGGATTCAGCCTAGTGTCTCTATCTGTATTTGTATGGAAGCCATACAAAGGATGGCCATTGTTCTTCAGAGTCGTACATACAACGATACATAACCTAACGATACGGAAAAATCTATGTAAATATTTAATTCATTCAATAAATAAACTAAACTCATCCGAAAAAAGTTATAATCCTGCAGTGAAACCCTACAGAGAAAGGCTAGTTCTCTCCTAAGACATTCTATGAATAAAACCAATAGCCTAAATAAACACGTAAATCTTTCAATAATGTCTAATTCAATCACAAAACACAACAAAATATCCCCATTAGAAATTTTATTCCTTCAGTAAAATCCCCATTATGAACGGGTACGAACCTAATACATGGCCCTCATACAAAAATCCTCGTAAATATTAAACAAAAACCACCTAATAAAACATGAAACCGATATACATTTTCAGCCTCTCTGCAAATAAACTGAAATAATCCTACAGTAATATCCCACATTGGACGGCCATCCTTCTCCTATGCCAATCTAAAACAAGACCAAATCCTATATAACCACATAAACCTAGCAAAATTTCTATCAGTAAAAGAAAAAAAACGTAATAATCGTATTGAAAATGTTTATCGTGCAGAAAAAAAATTACGGAGAAAGATACAAATCTAATTAATAAAATGCTCCACTAATCATGAGAAAAATAACTCATCATCTGCGAGCACCTAACATACATGTAAGCAAGAAGTAAGAGATATCGTTCCACATTCATACAAAAAGTCGGCAAATATAAAATTAAACCACCTTTATAACAAAGTAGCACCACAAATCAAACACAATTTCCAATGAAAATCCTAACCCAACAGTAAAAAACTTAAGTTGAAGATGCAAAATTTGATAAAATGGCACTACTCATATTAATAATCACTTCACAACATTCTTCACCTTCATATATTACTAACTTACACTACGCCGATCGCCAACTACGTAAGACATATTTCCACATAATAACGAATATTAAATTCAAAATAATTTATCTAGAGAATAACTAGAATTTTGTTTTCGAGTGGCGCACACAGAGCCCCAACCTCCAGTTCTTTGGAAGAACTGATTACGAGATCAGCAAACAAGATAAGACCGACCGCACCCGACCAATTCTCCAGAGGAAAAATGAACTCTAGACCAGGAGGCCGCCCATACACCCCCTCCCAAATCCGAGTTACGCACCCATTACAACTGTCAATTAATATACGAACAATAAGTAAGCAATAACTATAGAAAACACCCCTACACTCCAGTACATGAGGAAATACCCCAACACTCCATTATAAGAGGAATACTGATAGCTAATGAGATCTGAGAGGGAGCCTAAACCAAAACAAGAAACACGCACAACAAACCCTGATAATAATTATACACCAATTAAACAATATGACGACCCAGCGACAAACACAGCAAAGAAGGGAAGCTCGATCAGTTAGCAAATAACGTAGATTTAGACAAATATGTTCCAAACTTTGCGTTTTCAGCCTCCTACTTTACTAAAAATGTGCGCTCGCATCTACATCAACTACTCACAGTGCCATAACATTGGGTTTAGTTCTAGGCGAAGAAGTGGCCTGATTATACAAGGCGACTCACCCCTTCACCTTGAAAATTCGTCCTATACACCGTCAAATCGAGAGGTAAAGAGAGCGTTATTTAGGTTCCCCAGTCAGCCTTCATTTTAAGATCCGGACAATCATAATCCAGCTCACTTACAATGTGCAAGCATTGATTCACCATAGGATAGCATTTACGGGCAACGCACTAATTTATTACATCTCATCACTTGTATTAGACCTTTGCAGTAAGTAAACTCAATCCACCATTGAGACTTGGGGTATTCACAACCTTCCGAGCTGAAGCTCATTGCACTAATTTTCTCAAGAAAACTGATCATTTAGGTTAGCAATTACGGACAGAAAAGATGTAAAATGTCAAATACCTCCATTTATTGCACAGGTAACTAATCCAATTCACATACCCTAATAAGGTCGCAGATTTCCAACGGTACCACCAAATACATTTGATCGTAAATACACCTTAAATCTGGTTAATGAATTTTCATACGATGAACTCAAATAATTCCGAGTCAAATAAATTAACTGTGTAAGGCTCGTCCAATATCGTGATTTTATGAAATAGTGGAGACGAATTCCATACTTGGCCTACAATCATATGAGCCAGCTCGGTCAACATGTTTCGATTGGATTACAGAACGAATTCAATTTTTTGCCTTCAACTAATTAGGCCTGAGATTGATCGGAAGCGGAGGCTTGATCAGCATGTTATGATTCAGTTAAATGCAGAATGAACTAGATATTTTTCCTTCAATTTTGTAAGCCAGACACGAATTAATGACAACGATTAGGTCAGAAAATCGCGACACGGAAAATAAACACAACAAAACTTCATATTTTGAATTGCCAGGAACCAGTCAATAGCCAAGGTCAGGCTATTTTTTCAATTATGATTGAATGGCGAATAAATTTAATTTTCATTCAATTTATCAGGTACAATTTGAAGCAGGGTCGCATATATTCATCAGCAGCCTATTCAAGGTTATTCTTCGAGAGCGAGAAAGCAACTAAGCTTCGCAGTCCTTCATTATTCAAAGGCTTAACTGGCATATAAATGCACTATCCTATTCAAAAAAATATATTTCCAATAAATAGCAAGTAATTTGATGAATGGATATCTGATATAAGCAAAAGCAATAAACTATTCAAGCCAAAACTATTACTATGTCTCTTCTGCCAGAAACCTCTACGTAGAGGAATTTAGATTCACAACAGCTAGCCTCACACTCTTACGATTCCACGGAGTCAAGGATTAAATTGTGATGGCTATTAATTTTGTTGTCGCTATGAAGTTATGGCTATTTACTTACCCCATCCTGGTACTATGGATTCGATCACAGACACTGTGTGAACTTTTGCATGATAGCTTAGTGTAGCCTTGTAGCCAGAGCGTTAGAATCTTGCTACTTGCACCGCGTGTTGAATCTTGCACCGCGTGTCGTAGAAGGCGACTAAAAGGCGCCCGTAGCCGGGAGTAGAATCGTGCTACCGTAACCCCTGCGTGTCGTAAAAGGCGACTAAAAGGGGCGGAGCGAAGGGGCTAGGAATACCGTTCTCTGTAAAACCCTTCCTCAAAGACGGGTCGCTGAATGTGTGTTGCTGTAATACGAATAAGGTAAAGCGGAGATGGATTGGTGAGATTTTTGTGAGGAGGAAGTTTGATGTGTTGGCGCTGAGTGAGACGAAACTGAAAGGTAAGGGCAAATGTGAGTTCGGTGTGGTAAGCGGAAGAAAGTATGTAATTGAGGAAGGTTGGGCACGAGAAGGTGTGGGACTGATATTGAGTGATCGGTTGGCTCGTAGCGCTACCGAATAGGAGGTGTCCTCAAGATTGATATGGGTGAAAGTTATGTTAGGCGTAGAAAGGAGGGCATTTGTGAGTGTTTACGGACCTGTCAGCGAGAGGAGAGGGAGCAATTCTGGACTGACCTGAGTGAGTGTATGGAGAGTTTTGGAGGTCATTTCAATGTAGTTGTACTGGGTGACCTTGATGCGAGAGTCGAAGATGTAGTGGTGGAGAATGTGATAGAAAAGTATTGGCGTTCCCGGTAGAAATGACAGTGTGTTGTAATTTTTAGTTTGATGTTGTTAAAATACGTTAAAGGTTGTGAAGGTTTGAATGATGTCACTTGTTATTTTATAATATTATTTTGAATTATGATTATCGTAACAGGTCAACAGGTTAATTCTCAAACGAGCATGATTATTCATTGTGATATTAACTGACACAACAGGAAGGTGTATTGTGTAAATAATCCAATTGAACAGTAAAAAAAACAAAAGGAGATAAACAATGTTAAAAGGAGAAAACAATGTAAACAGCAAGAAGAAGAAAAGCCCACCCTGTAGGAAGATACAAAAAAAATGAGATGTATTTACTGAGGAATTATTACACGGATCTAGGTATGATAGTATTTATCACGCACAGTATAGTAAAGTATCACACAAAGTTAATAACAGCCTATGGAATGGGGCTTACCTCCTCCCAAGCTATTCTGTTACGAAGTGTGAAGTCCCAATGACTTCACCACCTGACTACTAACATACTGGAGGGCCTTGTTTTTATGTGTATGAAATGATCCTCCAATGAGAGAACCACTGTACAGTTTGGTCATTCATGTTATCCCGAATCCTTGACCCTCATCGGCATAAATAAATTTAGGCCGGTAACAAATTTATAGGCGTATCCCACTTGTTATTTTACTGATTAAGGTAGTCTTGGCTATGAGAGTGAAACACGGCCCTTCTTCGTTATAGGATCCCGGCCACACATGCTGACTCGTTGATTTTAAAAGGAAAGCCCAAATGACATACACTTGTCAACGTCTCTCGGTCAAGAACTCTAATATGGGGACGAACTACCGTTTGCTAAAAGAAACCCTTTTGAGGGTGATAGGAAATACGCCAGGTAAGGGGTTTCCCACCGTCAAAACTTGAGCTAGGGTTGGCAGGCCTGCACTGTTTCTCGCGCAGTGCAAAAGACTCCAGCTTTAAGAGAATGTTTGGATAGATATTGTGACATACATATATATAAACATAAATATATCTGCTAGCTGAGGCTGATAATAACAGAGTGAAGAGGAGAGGGAGCAATTTTGGACTGACTTGAGTGAGTGTATTGAGAGTTTTGGAGGTCATTTCAATGTAGTTGTACTGGGTGACCTTAATGCGAGAGTTGGAGATGTAGTGGTGGAGAATGTGATAGGAAGGTATTGGCGTTCCCGGTAGAAATGACAGTGGAGAAAACCTGATAGGTCTGTGTACGGAGCAGGAGTTGGTGGTCGGGAACAGTTTGTTCAAGAAGCGAGATATCCACAAGTACACATGGGTAAGGATGGCTCATGTTGCAGTGGTGGAGAGAGCACAGATGGATTTTGTTCTGATATCGAGGAGAGTGGTGGGGAGGCTGTTGGATGTGCGGGTGTTGAGAGGGGAGGGTGTAGGAGTGTCTGACCATCTGCTGGTGAAAGGTAGAATAAGAGTGGAGCAGGAGTGGAAGAGCAACAAACGAGTGGGAGGAGGAAGAGAGGTAGTGAAAGTGAGTGGACTGCATGTGAGAAGTAGAGCCGAGGAGTTCCAGCAGGCATTGAGGGAAGAATATAACAACGTGAGAGGACAGGACCTGAGAGATGTGGAGGAAGAATGGGAGACGTTAAGGGATGCGTTGCTGAGATGTGTGAAGGAGGTGTGTGGTGCGCGCCGTGTGGGGGGTGCTGAAGGAAAGGCTGCGAGTGGTGAAACGAGGAGGTCAAACTGGCGGTGGCACGGAAAAGAGGAGCGTTTGAGGAGTAGTTGCAGGTGAAGTCGGTGGTGACTTATGAAAGCTACAAAGAGAGGAGAAACGAGGTGAAACGAGGGGTGAGGAGAACCATAAGGAACGCTGATGCCAGGTGGGGCAGACGGTTGTGTCAGAATTTTGAGGAAAACAAAAAGATGTTCTGCAAAGAGGTGAAGAGAGTGAGAAAGGGAGAGACCGGGAAAGAGGAAGTGGTGAACGACGAAAACGGCCAGTTGTTGTTGGGAAGTGGTGTTGTACGGAAGAGGTGGGCCGAGTATTTTGATGAGTTGTTGAATGTCGAGGATGACAGAGAGGCTGATATTGTTGCTGTGAGTGGTGGTGCTCGGATGCCAGTTTTGGGAGAAAGACTTGTTGCAGACATTACCAGGGAAGAGGTGCAGGAGGCGGTGGAAGTGATGCAAGCAGGGAAAGCCCTTGTTTTGGATGGCGTTGCGACAAAGTGCCTGAAAAATGGTGGAGTAACGATTGTCGAGGGATTGGTGAGGATATGGAACTTGTGTTTTGTGGCAGGCGTGCTACCGATTGAGTGGCGCAGTGCCTGCATTGTTCCGCTGTATAAGGGCAAAGGAAATAAAAATGAATGCTGCAACTCGAGAGGCATCAGTCTGTTATGTGTGGTTGGTAAGTTGTACTGGAGAGTGCTGATCAAAAGGGTTAGAGACTGTACGGACTGCGCAATTGGAGAGGAACAGTGTGGCTTTGGGAGTGATAGAGGGTGTGTCGATCAGATTTTTGCAGTGAGACAGGTCCGTGAGAAGTATTTTGTCAAATGAAAGGTTGTGTTCTGGGCCTTCATGGATCTAGAGAAAGCATACGACAAGATTGACCTGGAAGCGCTGTGGAGGGTGTTGCGTTTGTATGGAGTGGGCGGACATCTGTCGAAAGCGGTGCAGAGTATCTATGTTGGCAGTCGAGCATGTGTCAGAGTGGGAAGCGTGGTGTGTGATTGGTTCACTGTGAAAGTGGGACTGAGACAAGGTTACGTGATGTCTCCCTGGCTGTTTAACCTCTATATGGATGGAGTGGTCAGGGAGGTGAACGCGAGTGTACTGGGTCGTGGCTTGGAACTATTGGAAGTAAATGGGCGGAGTTGGCAGTTGAACCAGTTGCTATTTGCTGATGATACGGCCTTGGTTGCGGATTCAGAGGAGAAGCTATGTAGGCTAGTGTTTGAGTTTGGTAGAGTGTGTGAGAGGAGGAAGCTTCGAGGCAACGTGGGTGTGAGTAAAGTAATAAGATGCTCGAGGACTGTCGATGCGAGCTTGAGGACTGTCAAATGGAGATCTCCTAAGGGAAGTTCAGTGTTTTAAGTATCTGGGCTCTCATGTGGAGATAACTGAACTAGTGGACACTGTAGTGAAGACGCGAGTGAAGGAGGGGTGTGAAGTATTGGGCGCACTGAAAAGTGTAATGAGCTGTAGGACGTTGGGAATAGAAGCAAAGAGAGAGCTGTATGAGGGTGTTGTTGTCCCAACTGTGCTCTACGGAGCTGAGACTTGGGGGTGAGAGCAAAGGAGAGAAGAAGGTTGAATGTTTTCGAGGTGAAATATTTGAGGAGCATGGCTGGAGGAACGCTGAGAGACCGGATCACCAACGAAGTGGTTCGAATCAGAACAGGGATGGTGAAGAATTTGGAGGACATAGTGAATTCGCGTGTTCTGAGATGGTTCGGGGAGATGGAGAGGATGGATGAAGGGAAATTGGTGGAAAGGGTGATGAATGCGGAGGCGAGTGGTCGCAGGCCTAGAGGTAGACGTTTGGATGGATGGATGGTGTGAAGCAGGCTTTAGGAAGGAGAGACATGAATGTGGAGGTAGCGAGAGAGCATGCAATGAACAGGCGTGAGTGGAGAATGGTTGTGAACGGTTGATTTTGACTCTGCTCTGATGTGCTTTCCCACCCTTGGCACCCTGTTGTCGGGGGGGGGGGGGGGGGGGGGGGGGGGCGGTCATTATGACGCGGCGAGGGTAAACCAGTGACAACTGTCAGGCCCTGCTGCTGACAACGGATCCTTGGACTGCACTCGTGACCCAGAGTGTATGTTGCGGGGGTACCGGCCGGATCCTTCATCACAAAAGGGTTAAGTTGTGTGTGTGAGCGTATGAGGGTGTAAGGTGCGCCTTGCCGTCGGCAAATCCCCTTTCTGGGGGATGCGGCCAAGTGTCTGTATCTGTATCTGTGTATCTTGAATGTTGACCTTCTATTACTGATGAGAGTTTTCAAAGATAATAAGTCGATACTCTCCATGCCCGCCATTTCCTGCCCACCGTTACAAAAACTTACCCGTCTTTTTACCAGACAATTCCCTTGGCAGTCCCTCGCTACTGCACCCTACAGTGTAATGCGCTTACCAGGAACTGTGGTGGAATACTAGCTATAGATCTACAGAGCACTGCCCTTTTTTGGTATGTAGCCTCCGAACCGTAGTGCAAATCTTTCATTGTTGAAGACGAAGCTTGTTGGTCCTTAGCGTGTGATGAAACAATGGCCGTCATTTCATTTATTGCGACATTTGCATAATCAGTCATCATCACAAAACGAGACAATTGTGTAATTGGGTCAACGGGGAAGAAGGTGAAGTACAACTAAGTATATTTTATATTAGGATATTACGTAGTCAGCAATCAAAGAGAGAGTCGATAAGACAAATTGTCATTTTGATGATGAAATTGAAAATGAGTTATTATTTTCAAATTAGCTCATTGATTTCTTCAACATTGTTGCAGGATTTTCTGAAGACCAGAGTGATTTCTTCTTATACGTCTGAAATGCAATTCAGATTTCAACGGAATCTGTCAGCTGCTGATGTAACAGATTAATTTCAGAGATATTGTAAGTACGTCTACACATCTATTGATGAAAGTTAACACAGTTGGAACGAATTTGTCGGTTCTAATACTTATTAAATATCACAGCCAGTTCTAGTTAACTTTGGAATTCACTGGTTGGCATAGGATTGGCTTGTTGATTATGTAAAGGATCATTCGCAGCGGGTTAGGACTAGGCAGATTGTGTTGGACTCAAGGATTGTCTACATTCGCGTGCCACGTGTTCTGTCTTGGGCCAAGACAGCTTTTGTTTTATATTACAAATTTACCCCATGCCTCATAAAGCTATCGTCTGTTCATTTTGACGACGGTACAGCAATACTCTAAAAAAAATAGTAGCTACGGGAATTTATTTGTACAAAGAAATCATGAATTTCATTTTTTTCAGTCTTTCAATAACAGACTCGGTTAATATTATGAAAACTTTCTTAACTCTGTTGACAAATTGCTAGGTTAATTTCAAGAAACGAACACGAAGAACGTCTCACCGTGTCATTGTCAGCAGTACATTCGAGTAAAGTAATCAAATAGACAACGGTATGCAACTCACAGTCGAGAAGAATTAGTATATTATATAAACTCTGATCATGTCTCTGAAAGGTAAGTACGATTTCTATTATAGACTGGCATATCAATGCAATATTAATTTTAACTGAATATTGATGGGAACCTTTGTTTCACAATATGTAAGAGGACTGTACTGTTTCTCAAACGTAATCCGCGCAGAAAACGTATTTTTAATACCACTGTTTAAATTTTCTCATGAGATTTGTATATAAATACCTCATTTCATCATTGAAACTGTACTTGTCTCTGAATATCGATTTTGACCAAGGCAGAGGTTGAGAATACGAAGTTGTGCTCACTGTTAGCCCCGGCGTTAGAACCCCTTGAGCCCCACGATCCACTCCCTTAGCATCACTGCTGGTGTAGTCGGACTGCCCGCAAAGCTCGTCCTGTGACGGATGAAGTCAGTACATAAAATATTGATGCGATTTTTGGGACACTTCCGTTCTGCTGCAAATGTCAAAGTTAATATGTATTGTTGCTATGAAGAAAAATAAGTGTTGCTTAATTGAGGCGCCCACACTGCTTTGTGATCGAATGATTAAAAACAAACAAAATTAATCGAAATATTGGGACGGAGACTGAAGAGAATGAATGAAAATGATTATTTCACGAACATCTTTGGGAAGCGACTGAATTAATGCGCGTAATGGAACTAGTCCATTATTTAGTAGAGGTATACTATTGAAGTTTGCATACATTCTTTAATGCACTCGGTAGTTATACGAGTCGAACTGAAGAGATGATTTACCCACTCTGAGCGTAGGTACTGAAGTCGTGGTAACCCTGCTTTTCCGACTGAAGAGATGATTTACCCACTCTGAGCGTAGGTACTGAAGTCGTGGTAACCCTGCTTTTCCGACTGAAGAGCAAGGAATGAAAAGGGAATTTTCTATCAAATAAAATAACGGTTAAAACCATCACACTTGATGTAATTGTTGCGAACAAAAACTCAGCATGTAGACGTTGTTTGAACAAATCATATATGAAATAAATAACAATGTCTTAACGCTGTTGAACATGAATTTGAGAAGACAGAAGCAATAGAAATGATTTCCCTAGCTTGTGTATGTCCGTTTTCTGGAAATCGAACATCGGAAACTCTTATTGTTTCACTAAGTCAAGCTTACTTAGTAAGACAACTTTTCATCGTTTTCAAAATCAGTACTAACAAAATCTAAATGTTTTTCTATAAATAAAAAAAAGGTATGAGATCTGTCGTGAATTGGCTAGACGTATCAACAAATCGTTTGTCGAAAAAGG
>SDVV010019448.1:0-13529 GCA_016164225.1 Gammarus roeselii | reverse complement strand
TGTCTTAACATATAACTACAATGTCCGAGAAATACAGCGCCTGAGTCAGACACATTAACAAATAATATACATCCTAATTATCGTCTATCTAATTCCTTCACTAAAAGCATATTCGGCCGAGTCACAAAAAAGCCTGCGTTCATGGTATCTCTATGAAGTATCAGTAACTAACTTGATCAATTTGTCTTAACATATAACTAAAATGTCCGAGAAATACAGCGCCTGAGTCAGACACATTACCAAATAATATACATCCTAATTATCGCCTATCTAATTCCTTCACAGAGCAATTCTTGGCACCCCCAATTATCCCTATCTAATTCCTTCACAGGGCAATTTTCGTAGTCCCTACCTCGCGCGCCTGACTCCCCTCCCCTACCCATCCTCCAGGGCTATATATGCACCACGTTTTTCCAGGGCTATGTACGCACCTCGTTTTTCCAGGGCTATATACGCATCACTTACTACTACTAATAACAGGCCTACCTCCCTTGGTGAGTGAAGGACAGTTAACTACCAACATCGCTCGTATATTGTGCATTCAAGGGGACAAAGGGTAAACGCGTGCCCCGTTGTGGCCGTTAAAATTCACCCGATGTAAAAATGTCCATAAAATGCATTTTTCTTCACCTGCAGCCTTCGGTCGCCAACATACTGAAACGAACGCAGCATCAATGCTAAGAGAACCAGAAGTAGTCTCAATTTTGTTAAAATGAATGTCTATTTGCATTGGAACGAGTTCGAATGATTGAGGGTTAACTTCAATACAGGTATCCTCAAAAAGTACAAGTAGGACGAATGATTGGTTCTTCTGTATCTGAGCTCCGGCTCATCGAGAGTTTGTGGTAGAGCGTCCATTGCACAAAAAAACTTAATCATTTTAGGGCTGCGCAAACATAAATCAATGGAGCCAAAATTCATTTGTCGACCTTTCGAATTCGTTAAAATTATTAACTTTAAATAAAATTCAATGCTCTGTCCTGCTTCTGGCAGAATAATCGGAGGCCTGTTACATCATCCTTGAAGAAATACAGGAAAAAACACTCCATCGCTGTGTTACTTTTTGAGCTCCTCTAATACTCACGAAGCATGACGTAGCAGCAGGCCACACATTCACCTCATTAACAGCCACGAACAACAAATCGGTATTGAAGAGCCACAACACGTTATCTTTCAAAACGAAGTTTTTTAGTTGCATAGATTCATGCTACATGGGTACACAAACAACAACTTTTAACAATTCGACAGACGGTTTTAGCGATGAAACCTTTTGTAATAACTGGGATTTATTTGCCAGGAAAGTCTTTGTTATAATGTCAACAAACGCGGAAACGGAAATTCGACTGCCTGCAGTGCTCGAGATCCGTTCAATCTCACAGCCCCTGTTCGTTCCGGCAGCAGAATAGTTTGGGAGAACAATATGACTTAGTGCAACTTTTCCCCCATCGAACCGTGTCTTTGGTTTGTCTCTCGCACGTCTGGGTGGCCCTCGCGAACCGTTTTCGCAAAAGCAAAAGTGTTATCCCAATGCACAGGATGTAGGAGCTCCAGATTCGCTCTCGCAATTCAAGAACAGGGAAATTTTCCTGATTATTGACGGCGGGCTCGAATGTGGCCGAATGTGTCCAGAACTTCACACTCGTGAGCCACAACACGTTATCTTTCGAAACAGAGTTTTTTAGTTGCATAGATTCATGCGACATGGGGACAAAAAAGGCAATTTATAACGATTCGACAAACGGTTTTAGCGATGGAACCTCTTGTATTAAATGTTCGAATCGTTAGCCCAGATGTTTCTTAATATCGTCAAACATCAAATCGCTGGAGCTCAGTTACGCCTCAATAGATTTCGATCATTTATATGCATATGTGTTTATATGCCAGTACAATTTAACGAAGATATAACAAATATTACGGGGTTAAGCCCTCTGATTTTGACATTGTCGGGAAATTTTAGTTATGCTACAAATTGAACATTTTAATTCCATCTCCTCAATCCAAAATTCAAGTTTTTCCTTATTCATTTTGTGTCGGAAAAGTTAATGTAATTAATCGAATGGACATCGATTTTGAAGCTGGGAAATGCCTGGATAATTATGCCCGAATCCGGGGAGTAATAGAATAAAGCTAGACCTTCTACCTGCACATAATACATGTCCGTCTTTTCGCTGGCGTGGACGCCGTCCGGGTAGTCCCAGTTGCGGGTTGTGCCGATGGTGAGGGCGCTGTACCACAGAATGATCCGGGTTGGTGCGAGAATCTGCGTGGGGAGGGAGATTGGATTAGATTAAGGCGGCTCATCGACGTGAGTCTTTGTGAGCTACTCCGTAGGGGGCGGACAGAAAGAAACAGTTTTTCTTACTTTGTACGGATATCGAAACAAAAAACAACGTTATTGTGCCACCAAGAACTAAAACGGCAAAAGAAAATTCGTACTTATGTGTCTATCAAAGCCATCAAAATGTTTATTGCGGAGGACGGCAGATGAAAAAGAATGGTACAGGATCTGCGAAGATGAGAGCAAACCATATCCGTTACTCGATAACCGCTCGTGACAATCAGAGGAAAATGAGACAATATTGTGGAACTAAGAACCAAACGGCAATCTGGAGGATTTTGAGGGTTTTCAACGCTTCTTGGGTTCCAAATACTTCTTTCCATTAACAACTAGTTAATGGAAATCACAGATACCGATACAGACACTAGCCCGAATCCCCAGAAATGAGGGTGGCCGACGGCAAGGCGCACCTCATATCTACATTTCGCTCACACTCACACAGCTTAGCCATTTTGTGCCTGCAGCAAATTTTCATCAGATTTCCGACAATGCGCAGCTTATAACAAAAGTAAGAATAACACTCTAACAAAAAAACTAGTAATTGCATTAAAAGATGAAAGGTATACAGCGTGTGCATTTGTTTAAAGAGTTTCACGATTTGTTCAATTTCCGTTATTAAAGGGATTTGATCGCTTGATCGCGATGGCACTCTTTATTTGGAGATGCAATCTATCGGATAAGGTATTCGCGATGGAGAAACAGCGTGATCGAATGAGGACCGGGTACACCGAATTGTTTAAATGACGACACAGTTGTCACATCGTCGGACGTTCCAGGGCGCAATGACGTGAGCGTGACGGCACCAGTACCTCGCAAGCATGCTTTGAAAATTGCCGAATGTAAGAAAATGTTTCACATCGACTACTCTACAAATGTTGGCACCAGTCAAAGGCAATCTTTTTTTATAAAGAAATTGAGACAGTTAAGCCAAGTTTATCGATAAAATTCGTCTCTCCCGTTTCAGTTGCTTCAAATAAATTATGTGAGACGGCCGAAGATTGCCACTGCTATTATATTTTTCAGATCAAATATAACAGCAGTTACAAGTAACAATTTCTTCCCAGAAAGGGAAGGCAAAGCACACCTCACACTCTTCTCATGTACTCACACGCAAAATAAAACTTATCCCTGCAGCGCTAAAGGGCCCAGTCGGGACCCCACAACACACACCTCGGGCAAGGGGTGAGTTCCGAGATCCGTGTCAGCAGCGGAGGGCTCGTCATAATTGCCGAATCCTCTCCCACACACGTCCATTCCGTTTCTCAACGAGACGCCAAAAGCGGGAAAGCATCTCTGGGCTACGTCAAAACTTATCCATTCACAACCATTCTATACTCACGCCTATCTCCTGCACGATCACTTGTTATCTCTAATCTGATGACTTTCCTTCATAAAGCCTGATACATCCGTAAACAAATGGAATACTAATAAACAACAAGCAAAAACTTATATACGAGAAATTCAATATGAAGTGTAGGTGCAATATGTAGTGTAGGCGCAATATGTAGTGTAGGTGCAATATGTAGTGTAGGCGCAATATGTAGTGTAGGCGCAATATGTAGTGTAGGCGCAATATGTAGTGTAGGCGCAATATGTAGTGTAGGCGCAATATGTAGTGTAGGTGCTTGAGAAACCACGTTGATGGATCATGAAACAACAAATAAACCAACTTTGCTTTACCAACATTCCCCGAGAAACGATTCTTCACGTAGCCTCCTTCCAATGAGTGATTTCGGGATAATAAAGATAGAATATTCATCGCTGCTCACTTCATTACAGTTAAAATTCTTACTCACAATTATGATGAGACGCCAACCAACTACAGGGCAATGACCGCCCGCATCCGACGATTCGAATTTACCGTTCCTCTGCGTCAGAAGTATTCGATCCGTTCGGCTTCCTTGCTGCTCAGTACTGGTATTGAAAACATAATAGTGATGATCTTCAGTGAAGTTCCGTGAATGTTGTTGTTTCTATAGCGGTGAAAGTTGTGTGTTCGATGTGAGAGGCAATACCGCTTTCGTTGAGCCCTTGACAGAAGAGACACATTTCTCAAAAACACCAAGTACGCTAAGAAAAAGACCGCTGAAAGTGTATAGTCTATAGAGTTTCTCGACCAATTCGTACAGGAATCTGATTCAACAAAAAAAATCAACTTGAATGGCGTCAGAAGTAGTAGGAAAAGGTGCGAATGCCGGATGAGGGCGTTCGGTCCCTTAGACCTATTAAAAAGTATGGGTGCGAATCCGGATCAAAAAGTTAGGGCAGTGAAACTCCGGATCGAGGTGGTCGCCGGTGTTCGGTCGGCGGACGAGTTGGTGAATGATGGGATATAGTGTTATTGATTTGATTTTATTTGGGCTTATTTCTACTGGAGCCTCAACGCGAGTCATCGCAGGTTCCTCCGTAAAGTGCGAACATCATCCACACCTTTGTGTGCGAAAAAAGTGACCATATCAGAGTGAAATCAGAAAAATGTTTCAAATGTAGTATATACGCATGCTTGTGCGTACAGGAACGGAAAAAGTTAAAACGAAACTACATTAACATATCATCGTCTCTCTGCATTGTAAAGTTAGAGACCCCCCGCTTGTACAGTTATTTAGGTTTTACACAGCCTCGTATAGTCCATATGTTTTCCGAAAGCGATAAGCATTTCACGGTAGATTAGGTCAGTGAGTAATCTTTGTAAATTGCACGAGGGATTGGAGAACGGTCGTCGGGCTTCTGCGAGTGCATTGCAATCCATCATTAAGTGTTTCACGCTGATTGCCATCACGTGACAACAAGGTCATGGTGGCCCGTCCGGTCCCATGTCAACTTCAATTAGGTGGTGGTGAGTTATCCACGTGTGTCCCATGCACAGTCGGTTGATGTACACTTGGTTTCTCTTATTGGAGAACATGGTTTCCCATTCTCCAACCGAGGGTTTCACTGTGAGTTTTTTTGTCCGCTCTGTTGCCACATGTCACTCCATCGGGATGTTATATGGAAGTTGATGGCAGGGAACCCGTGTCGGTAGTGTATGGTGATAAATTGTTATTGCTGGGTAGACGCCATATATTGTTATTGGTAAGGTTAATTGTGTGGATATATTGTGCATATATATTTACTGCTTAGGTATTCCGTATATATTGCATAGGTTTGTATAGATGTAGTTTTTTCATTAAGTGTATATATAATATGTGTTGGGGGGGCGTGGTGGCGTTTGGTCATTAGGCTCTGTTGCAACTTCATTGCGTCAGGTGAATTGGCTACAATAATTAGGCTTTATCTCATGTTCACTGCTGGGCATTAGGAATTAAACACTGGAGGACAATAATATATGTTTATGTGGTTATTTATTTATTTAGTTCAAATTTACATGGGTTTAATTAATCTTACATTGGCATAGACTTTTTTTCATTGTTTTATCTGCTGCCTATGGTCGGTATCCGGTACAGGTGTCTCATTGAGAAAACAACTCCCGTAATATAGTGCTTCCCTGCCTTACAGAGGTTAATGGGAGTAAGCCCTCTCTATCCACCGTGGCACCTGTCACAATGTTTGATTTTTTACCTCCATCCCTTGTCATTGTTCCCTCAGTGCCGCGCTGCGTATTTAAGTGACGTTTTATTTCTAGGTCAGGCGACCCCGGTATGACGGGGTATCGGGTGACGGACGCATATGGGGTACGTAGCTAAGATTTTTGGGGTACGGGGAGAGGGGTCGTCGGACGCCGTGGCGTGTTGCATAGTTTTTTTTGTGCAAAATGTCTTAGTATTATACGTCATTTTGAAAAGGTTTTATCATGAGTTTATTACAGTTTTACAATGTTTATTGCATACATGTAGATCATTTTCATTGCTTCTGTATGTTTTCTGTAGGGGTTTAAAATTGGAATGAGATTTTAAAATTATTGTTCCAGTTTATTTATCGTAATGAGGAATAATTGTTGGGTGTTTAGGTGTTGATATAGGATTTTGGTCTTGTTTAGACTGTCTAAGAAGAAAACTAACAGGATCAGTTCACTTGGTTACATGATTAGCAGTGTACATTGGTTTCACGTCTCGTTGGGTTATTAAATACGTTGGATATTGGATAGGTTTTAGCAACGATATTCTGGTATGTTCTGGTTAGTATCGTCGTTCAATGTATCGGTTGGGAAATTGAAAGATGATTTTTAGTAAGTGTGGAGCATTTAATAGTTTTATATGTTCTCCGTGGTATTTACCAGTACAATATGACTTATGACTTTAATCGGGTCATTTCAGATTATGCGTTGCAAACTTGGTAATGTATATCGATTTTAGGACTTGTTAGGTTATTTATTCATTGGATATATAGATGATTATGTATGGGTATGGAACGATATCTCGTATGTCTAGCTGTATTGTATGAATGTTTAAGCATGGTAGATAATTTGAATGTTGCATGGAGCATTGATTAGTTTTTTTATCTGTCGTTTTGTTACCGCAGGTAATAAGTTTTTAAGGGATTAGTTCAGTTTTGTTTGTTGCAAGAGTTAGGTATTCGAACAGGGTTCAAGTTAACTTAGAGTAATTTGTTGAACATTTAAAGGCAGGTCGTTCTCGCATGTCTTGATAGGCGATGAAGGATTAGACTAAGGTGAAGAACTTGAAGTTCTATTGTTCATTATGTGTGTAGCATTTATTAGTTTGTTTGTTCTCTGTAATGATTTACTGGCAGAAAAAGATTTCCAATAGGATTATTTCGGTAGGCTTGTTGAAGTGATGTGTTGATATAGAACTTGATCCTGTTTGACTAGTTTGGCTCAGGTGAGAAATGGTCATCCAACGTAGAAGATTTTCACGGTACGAATGAGAAGTCCAAGAGGAATAGGTCGATTTATTTGGTTGCAGTGTTAAAAATCATAAGTGGGTTTACATGTTGTTTTAGGATGTTTGTCTTTTTTATAACTTAGCCTTAGGTGGAAAATGGCCATCCACTGTAAGTTTTTTTATAGGATTCTGACTTTCGTTGAATTCATCCCCATTATTCGTTGTATGATTTAGTTGTCTGTCGAATCCCCGTTCTCGTAGAAGATTTAGACTTTATAGCGGGTAAATTTTTTAAATAGCTTTGAAAGATTGTTCTCGTATGACATGTATTTTTAGACAGTGAGTTTTTTAATGATTGGCCATTTATGAGGTTCATATCTTTTCTGTAGGGTTTTTACTGTTAGATTGTGTTTTTTCTTAGAACTAGTTTATTTTCTTTATTGACGTTCATACTGTTCTCCGGTCATACTTTGGATACAGGGAAGTTTTTGTCCATGTGCGGACGGCTACTCGTGTGCACTGGTGAGTTATGTTGGTTAGCCGTCAGTAGAACATTGAATAGTTACAGTTTATTATGACTGCATCATTTTATTAAGTTTGAATATTCTATGTAGGGTTTTCAAGGTACGATCAGGATTTTCATAGGAATAGTTCAGTTCATTTGTTGAAGAGTTAGTCAAGTTGAACGGTTTCAGGTCTTTCTTAGGTTATTTAAAAATACGTGGAAAATTGGGTCTATTTTTGTACGGAGAAGGAATTATATCTCGTCTGCCCTACTTTTTTTAACGTAGGTTAGGCCATAGTAAACAATTGAATAGACTTTTATATTTTTATTGTGAGGAGAATTTATTAGGTCTGTCTATTCTCTGTAATGTTTCCACAGAAGGAATACGATTTTGAATAATATATATATATTTTTTGTATTGTTAGATATTGTTAATTGGTTTAGTTGTTGATATAGTATGTTTGTTGTGTTTTAGTTTACCTTAGAAGATAACCGCTCGTCCACTGCAGAGTAATGTAATGTATGCCGGTTTCACGTCCTGTTCTGATAATTGCATTGGGTAGGTTTTTGTATGGGTGTAGAAGATAATCTCGTATCCTAGTTTTGTATTGTATGTCTCATCAGTAGGTAAATTGTATTTCTGAAAATTATGGGTTGGTTTATGTGCAGTTATTGAATTGTGATTATGTTTAGTTTGCCTATGGAAAAAAGATGGTCATCCATTTAGGATTTTCTGCTCGAGGATTATAATGGACTAGTTCACTTTATTTGATGTTGGAGCACGAGGATTATAATAGGACTAGTCACTTTATTTTATGTGGGAGCACGGGGATTTGAATAGGACTAGTTCACTTTATTTGATGTGGGAGCACGAGGATTATAATAGGACTAGTCACTTTATATGATGTGGGAGCACGAGGATTTTAATAGGACTAGTTCACTTTATTTGATGTGAGAGGACGAGGATTATAGTAGGACTAGTCACTTTATTTGATGTGGGAGCACGAGGATTATAATAGGAATAGTTCACATTATTTGATGAGGGAGCACGAGGATTATAATAGGACTAGTTCACTTTATTTGATGTGAGAGCACGAGGATCATAATAGGACTAGTTCACTTTATTAGATGTGGGAGCTAGTTATGTGCATCGATTTCAGCTATTGTTAAGTTATTTAGGTTAAATATCTGCTAGCTTTTAGTGTGGAACGGTATCTCGTACGTCTTGCTAAGTAAGGTTTGTTTATGTGTTGGTGGTGAATTAATAGTTATTTTTATTATGTGTAGAGCATGTTATAAATTTCGAATGTTCTGTTTAGTTTTCATGGTATTGGAATATTAATTTGAGTACAAATATTTCGGTTTATTTTTTGTAGTGCTCGAAAATTGTAGTAGATTTAGGCGCTGATATATCGTTTGGTCCCGTTTTAATATGGTTTAGGAGAATATGATTTTTATAGGACTCTTCCTGTTTACATGGGGGATTTTTTATGGAAGGGGATAGGTTGTTAATATAGTAGGTTTAGATATTCTAGGATATCGACTCAGTATTAATTTCTTGCTCACTGCAGGGATTAGGAATAGTGTACTTTATATAAGGAGTGCACGTTCACTGCACCAGATGAATTTAACGTGGAATAATTTTTTGATACGAATTCGCTTCCATATATTTATTGAAGAGAAACCGACGTAGATTTTGTATACGACATTAATATTTGCGGAGTCATTCATTGACAGCGTTAAATCGAATTAAGCCGAGCATACAGTTTGAACTTATTTCCAGCGTTTTTATATATTTGATGTGGTTCTTCATACATTTTATTGTTATTTCTTCGAATATATTTGCATACAAAATTAACTGAATATATATAAATATATATATGATATGAAGTAGGTCAGTTAGGCCAGGAATGAATGGAAGTCAACGGAAGTCGACAGACGTGCTGTGTATAGCCGGCAAGTCGGCAGCTAGACGTAAATAAGGTTGTTTGTCACAAAAATACAATCGCTTTATGCATTGCTAATTGCCCGACTGATTTGAAAGAGCACCAGACGGTTGCATTCCTAAGCCGTCGTCAAATGATCATTTCCTGTCCCCACCCGGGAGGCAGAATGTAATTAGATAACTAATTAGATAATACCCCTATATCGTGCTTATGTTAATAATGATGTTGTATTTGATTGCAGTATTGCACGTATATATTGATGGGATAAATTTGTGGTAGTCTTGAACGAGTGCTTACGGCTCGACTTCGTATGCATTACCTCTTAATCTAAGTCGGTGAGAGGTCGAACGAACTGTTTGGTTAAATTGGACATCAACTAAAAAGCATCCGGTATCTAAGGGCCTTGAGAGCACTTGCCGGTTGAAGCAAAGGAGGGTTGCTCCGGAAAGTACCTAGTATATATAGAGGAGCCAAATAAGGCAGTTCAGTTCTGTGCCCTAAGATCGTGATAAGGAGTGGGTCGTCGTGCTCCGTGTGGTTTTGGTTAAGTTGAAGTATTGTATGTAAAGTATCAACTTGCCCTGCCTAATAACTGTGCTTCATCAATCATGATCATAATTAATTGTTCAGCATAATTTGACGTAAAATTAAACATGAATCGAAAATTATTAATTAAACGTAGTAAGCATCTATGGCATGAGAAAATGTCCTCAGCAAGCCGCTTGATCGACCCCTCAGGCCCAAGATAAGGAAAACATTCGCGCGGTTTGGACTGTTAGAAGCGATGTTCATGTATTGAACTCCGCGAACCAATATTCCTTGTGCCTGCGGTATAGATGAGTACCATTAATATTCAATGCCGGGAGATAAAGGTGGTGATATTAACAATTCATGCATGGCCTAGTGGCAAATAAATTTCATGTTGGGTGTGTGTGAATTGTCTGAACTGGTCGGTATTGACAAAAATGTACATTGCTTTCTTATAATGTTTAAATCTCATTTGTGTTTCAGGTAGAAGCCTCACACGTAGTCATGAATGGGTGTGTGAGGCGGGTATATTCATATGTTTAGGACTGTAGTGTGAATTTGCTGCGGCTGTGTGCTATGCCGCCGCGTACATGTTTTGTGTTCTGTGAATGTATTGTAACTATGCTCAACCCGTGTCACGTATCTCTTTCATGCTCGCATCAACATTAAGTCCCTTATGTGGGTGGAGGGCTATGGCTAATAGCCAAGTTCAGACATTCCTATTATATCCGCGGGGTAACCTGTAGGGTGGGAATTTGTTTTCTGAGCAACTGTACATTCGTGAGACATGAGTAGTAGGTGTAACGACGAAAGCAGCATTCTAGAGTCATTTTGGTGGACGGGGGGAGGGGTAAAACGCGATGCATGCAACCTTGACTCAACCGGTCCGTACGGAGGGTTAGCGCAGAAACGAGGGAGCGGGCGGCGGAGGGTACCGGAACTGGTTTCGATGCCCGAGTCAGCTAACGGTCGGGAGGGGGGAAGGAGGGAGGGGGGGGACCGGAAGTGGGGGGAGGGAAGGAAGGGGAACGGCGGGACGGAAGCAGGCTTACGGCCTTAATTGGCAAGGTTAATGTTATGAACATTTGAATTTGCACTGTATTTATGATCTTTATTGTATTTATATATATATGTTTTTTCTTCTTTAGATAGTTGTGGTGGAGTATAATAATTGGTCACTAACTGTTGCTCGTTATATATTTTTATTCGGTTCTGGTAGGATTAGTGTTATTCCAAATTTCTGGTGGGTGCGGGGCGTAGGGATCCCCTAGGCAAAAAGTTGGATATGCTCCTGGAAGATTATGTCCTTGTCTTATAATTTTGTTTCCATGGCACGTTTGCCACGTTGTGCGTGTATATATCGTTATATATTTATGGATAGTTTATTGTTTCTATATATTTTTTTTATGTGGACATGTACGTATGTTTTCTATCTAGTTGTGGTATATATGACTCAATCGATGCTTGATTGGTGGCTTCGTAGCGGTGGAGGCATGTGATATTTTTATATGTTATGTTCATTTAGCACTATGTATTTTTTTATAGGATTAGTATGGTAGGTATGTCTTATAACTCAATTTGCAGCCTTAGTGTGCGAACGGCTCTGTTTGTACCAGCCTGAAGGTAGGATTGCAGGCAAGATTCTGTGTTTTTTCCCATCTATTTATTTCATATGTGTTTTTTATCTATAGGAATACTATGGATTATTAGTATGATTATTGGCGAGTTTAGGTATGTATTGTGGGATGATGCAGCACCTACGGTCGAGAATCTATCTACCCCATATTGCATTACCCTGTTTTGAAACAGTTATATCACTGTTCTATTGATGCGTTTTTTTCCAATGGCAAAAATACCTGAACGATATGGATTTTGTGTATGTTAAAATATTAGGTTATATATACTTAGTAATGATCGATTGATTTAAGTTGAATTTGCGCTGTTTAAGGAATTTCGATCAGTTAACTCATGCAGTTTTTGGCATTTTAGGTAAATTTAGGCTAGAAGCATCCATGTAGCAAACTATTTCAGGCAAAATTGCTAGGTTGTTGCATCATTGTAGTAGTTTTATATGTATATATGACACATCTGTTACGATTTAGCCGTAGTTACTTTAGTTAAAGAGATGTTAGTTCAACACTGTTATGGGGCGATGTTGAGGCTAATTTCATTAGATTTTATATGTACTATACCGTATTTACTATAGGTTTCAGTTGTATCGCCTGCATGTCTTGGTGTCTTATTCACTTTTCTTATTAATTTGGTTACATGCTTGTTCATTCTCATTAATCACGTTTTTAATATATGTTTTGGGTATGGTAGAGAATTTATCTTCTTGCTTTGTTTTATCTCGTGAGATTCATTATAGGTCTTTTAGTTTTGTAGCTTCTCTGTTGAATTTCCATCTTCAATGCAATTTGTTGGTTATTTATACAATTTTGGATATATTACGTTTGTGTCTACAACATGGTACATTATTTCAGGTCTAGTTTCGTTACATTTTGTTCATTTATAGTGATTTATATATCTTATTCCATCCCGATACAATATTTGACATGGTTATTAAAGATATAGAACAGACGATTTGTTACAAATTTGGTCTTACTGATAGGGTATTGTATATATATTGTACGAACATTCTTCAATATTTAGGATGAGTTAGACTGTCCCCTAGGCAAAAGCTCATTCTGTTTATGCTTGTTTGTGTAAATGGACCGATTTATTAGGATGCATACCATAATGCAGTACAATTTTTATGGGAATTATAACAGAGTAGAAAACCTTATTTAGCTATTTTTATATATGTTCCTGATGTTATGTTTTTTTTCCACGAGAATCATAGGAATGTATGTTTAAGAGGTGTACCTCTGCACTGCATCTTTGTTGAATTTTCGTCATTAATCCTTAGCAAATGTGTAGTCTAACGTTTAAGTGATAATTTTCTGGATGGATGGGTCCTAGTGTAGAGGTGGTTTATACTCTTTGGTTGTCATTTTGGACTTCATCCATGTTCGACGTGAATTATGTACGTTCTTGTAGACGTCGATCTTGAGTTTCATGTGTTTGTAGCGTTTTACTTAGGTCATTACTAAACAGAACCCAAGCTTTTTATGGCCACACACACTCTCTGAGACTCATTCTTGACCACTGTACATGTGTCTAGATTTTGGTTATGTCCAGGATGTATCTTTGTTCGAGGCTGTTCAGAGACGATGGGTTAACAGATGCGAGGTACGTCTGTGGCATCGTATCATGACTGTAAGTTAACTCTAAATTTGTTATATATCAGTGGTAGATTGCTGAGAAGTGACCTAGTAAAGCATTATAGAGTTAATTTTTAAGACACAGTAGGCTTGGATTTGTACTCCCAGAGGCATAGCATCAGTTAGGTCTAGGAATTTATTATAGATTTGAATGGTATGATAGTATAA
>SDVV010019447.1:0-13529 GCA_016164225.1 Gammarus roeselii | reverse complement strand
ATACTGATGGAACAACTACTGATATTTCCTTTTTTTTTTTGAGATATGATAGCTGATGTCTTGAGCAGTAACTAGTGTAAAATATATAGAATTCTTCCCAACCCCAAAGTATTCATTGGATATATTTGCTTTATCTTGATCTTCTGAGTGTCCATTTTTGACAATGATTAATATTTTTAGCGGTTAGATACATACATTTGTGGTTTCGTTTGAGATTTTTTTGTATTCAGAAAATTTATTTTCGTTCGAAGTTTGTTTGGAAGATCGAACCAAGCCTGTAACGCAGCTTCCAAATTGGGTATAAGTAACTTTTCGCATTTTGCCCAACAGGAACAAAGAGAAATAATGATTCCGTGTTTTCTTTTCTGATTTAATAACAGAGATAAAATTGTGATGTCTGATGGAGAGACTGTTTTTTCAGGACAGCAAGAATGATAACTTTCATCTACAATAAAAGTTATAACTGTTTGAAAGCAAGATCACAGTCTTTTCCATTTATGATTTCAGTGAAATCATATTGATTCAACTTATAATACAGATTTTATATAATTACGTCATTTAATAATCTGGATTCCATATGCTCGCATTTTTCTATTGCTTCATTAATCAAAACATTATTCTGAATTACTAAATAGGCAGGTGGTCTGAAATATCAGATATTATTATGGTCGTGCACATAGTACGTGATTCATACAGAACTGTTATGAAAGTTGAATACCTACTTGAATACATGGAGTTCCTTTGCTGTAGAGTTGGTCACGTGTTTCTGGCACCTGACCCACATCGGTGGGGGCACTCTCCAGTCGTGCTCGGACATCAGCATTTGCTTGCTGCTGCCACATTCACCTGTCTGATCGCGGCTAAGCGTTGCGTTCGAGTAGAGAATTGTTTCCAGAGTGAGGGTCCCCACTGATGAGAGGTTGATCAGGAACACAGTAGAGGTACTTGTCCAATCCACACATTTAATATCCCTTACTTATATGGCTATTCCATTAAAATAATTTGAGATGTCTGTCACATAAAACTGTTTAATGCCACGGTTTGCATCTTATTGCTTCCCGTCAGTTTCGACGCGTTGCAGTAACCCATTCTGCCAATCCCTGCATGATTTCTCTTCACTTCCGTTTTTTTTATTCAGTGACTTCGACTGATTAGCCTTGCCGAATTTTCCATACGTTTATGACCATGAATCTTATAATCCAATAAATTTAAATCTGTCATATAATTTATTTGTTTATCCTCTGCGTTTTTGAGGTAAAAATTCTTAGAACTGCTTCAAGGCTTTCTAAATTTTTGCGTTTATGTGGGAACCAGAGTGGAGTGTAGTAGTTTATAACTGGTATGAATAAATTACTTCCAACGAGTCGACATTAATCTTTTACCTCTTGATTAAAAGGTTCACAGGACAAGAACACAGTCTCTTGCTACCGCCCAAAATCCGTAGACATTATTTTTCATGAACAGCTGTGTTATCGCTTCATTGATATGAAGACTCTCTATGCAGGTCAGTATTTTTTCCAAATCTTACTAATTCAAATCTAGATTCGCAAAATTCCATGTTGTTTTGGCTAGCGTACTTGAAGATTTTTTTATATCTCAGTAAAACTTTTATTCATCCGCTTCGATTATTAAACAGTTTACTACATTCTAAATGAAATAATTATAAAAATTAATTGAAATACCTTTAATGCATAGTAATTATTTGTAATTTGACCCCTGATAGCCTTTTTTACCTACGGCGTTTATGAGCTAGCCTTTAATCCTTTAGGAGACCGGCCATAATGTCTCACTCGGGGTCAGGTAGGCGCGAACCTGCAACCTCCAGCTCCCATTGGGAGTCTGTTGTGAGGAGAGCCCGACACGCTATCCACTAGGCCACTAATTCACGTTTGGAAAATTATTTTTATCCTCGAATACAAATAATTTATTTTCAAATAACTTTTTCCAGGTACGAGGTTGGTGTACTGGTCTTGTGTGGCACGGTTCCCAGAATATAATTTAAAATGTTGTGAATTATTCAATATAGTGTAAATCGATACAGCATATTTTTTCCATTGTTGGGTAGGCCCCGTTTAATCTCGATCTGTTGATGATCCGGCCCAATATGCTATTTTTACCAGGTAACTGCACTGCTATTAATAAAAAATATCGACCTATCTGAATGGATGCTACTCTGTAAAAAAAAACGTTCAAATATCACATTTACGAAATACGAATCGTCCGACGATCACACAAACTAAATAAAAACCGTCCGACATTCTGCTACGACATAAAGAACCGTCCGACATTCTACTACGACATAAAGAACTGTCCGACATTCTGCTTCGACATAAAGAACTGTCCGACATTCTGCTTCGACACAAAGAACTGTCCGACATTCTGCTACGACACAAAGAACTGTCCGACATTCTGCTTCGACATAAAGAACTGTCCGACATTCTGTTTCGACATAAAGAACCGTCCGACATTCTGCTTCGACATAAAGAACTGTCCGACATTCTGCTTCGACATAAAGAACTGTCCGACATTCTGCTTCGACATAAAGAACTGTCCGACATTCTGCTTCGACATAAAGAACCGTCCGACAATCTGGTACGACAGTAAGAACCTTCCGATAATCGTGGTTACAGGAATACAAATCGTCTGAACGACGGTATTGTCGTAGATACGATAATAAGACCCATCCTACTGTTACGTAGTAACCATGTACTGTTTATGACACATTGAAAAAATGCCGGTTCGCTATAGGGCTGCTAAATTAACAGTTTTACAAAAAAAAATTATATGACACTGGTAAAGGAGACGATACTTTTCCCATCTGGCGACACTTGGTTAACAAAAAAACTGTGCTTGGCCATTGCACGTCGGTGGGTTATTTGACTAGTAAGTGAATTCATCGTTAACATGCTTAGGTCAACAATTTTTCAAGGGGCTCCCCATGGACACAAGGTCTCAATTACTAGGTATTGTTGGCATTAAAGAAAGTATTTCACCAAATACTCAAGCCCGGAGAGCAGCGAGTGTTTGAAAAGTAATAAAATGTCTTTGTTCCCCCTCTCTGAGGAAGAAATTGATGGAAGCAGTCCCAGCTGCCTCCTCAGAGACACAAAACGTCTAAAACAATCGATCACAACAATATGTCTCCACCTACATCCACACTTTCAGTATTTGCAAATATATCTAATGTACATCTAACATATACTATCAGTACGTACCAAATTTGTCCCGGAAAAGTAAAAGCCACATAAATTAGCACTAAGTATAGTACATAAAGTACCAGTAGTGTATTAAGTAGGCCTGGGACAGGCTGAAGTCTCGTAGTGACTGTCAATGTGTATTTTGAGGGGTGCTGACGTCATCACAATAATTACCACATCATATGGTAAGCGGTTCCCGCTTGCTGGTATATTGAGGGGGGCTGACGTCGTCACTATAATTACCACATCATATGGTAAGCGGTTCCAGCTTGCTGGTATTTTGAGGGTGATGACGTCGTCACTATAGTTACCACATCACATGGTAAGCAGTTCCAGCTTGCTGGTATTTAGAGAGTGCTGACGTCGTTACTACTGTTACCATATCATATTTTAAGCGGTTCCCGCTTGCTGGTATTTTGAGGGTGCTGACGTCGTTACTATAGTTACCACATCATATGGTAAGCGGTTCCCGCTTGCTGGTATTTTGAGGGGTGCTGACGTCGTCACTATAATTACCACATCATATGGTAAGCGGTTCCAGCTTGCTGGTATTTTGAGGGTGATGACATCGTCACTATAATTACCACATCATATGGTAAGCGGTTCCAGCTTGCTGGTATTTTGAGGGTGATGACGTCGTCACTATAATTACCACATCATATGGAAAGCGGTTCCAGCTTGCTGGTATTTTGAGGGTGCTGACGTCGTTACAGTAGTTACCACATCATATGGTGAGCGGTTCCAGCTTGCTGGTATTTTGAGGGTGCTGACGTCGTTACTATAGTTACTACATCATATGGTAAGCGGTTCCCGCTTACTGGTATTTTAAAGGTGCTGACGTCGTTACTATAGTTACCACATCATATGGTAAGCGGTTCCCGCTTGTTGGTATTTTGAGGGTGCTGACGTCGTCACTTTAATTACCACATCATATAGTAAGCGGTTCCAGCTTGCTGGTATTTTGAGGGTGCTGATGTCGTTACTATAATTACCACATCATATGGTAAGCGGTTCGTGCTTGTTGGTATTTTGAGGGTGCTGACGTCGTTACTATAGTTACCACACCATATGGTAAGCGGTTCCCGCTTGTTGGTATTTTGAGGGGTGCTGACGTCGTCACTATAATTACCACATCATATGGTAAGCGGTTCCAGCTTGTTGGTATTTTGAGGGTGCTGACGTCGTTACAATAGTTACCACATCATATGGTAAGCGGCTCCAGCTTGCTGGTATTTTGAGGGTGCTGACGTCGCTACTATGGTTACTACATCATATGGTTAGCGGTTCCCGCTTGCTGGTATTTTGAGGGTGCTGACGTCGTTACTATAGTTACCACATCATATGGTAAGCGGTTCCCGCTTGCTGGTATTTTGAGGGTGTTGACGTCGTTACTAAAGTTACCACATCATATGGTAAGCGGTTCCAGCTTGCTGGTATTCTGAGGGTGCTGACGTCGTTACTATAGTTACTACATTATATGGCAAGCGGTTCCCGCTTGCTGGTATTTTGAGGGTGCTGACGTCGTTACTATAATCACCATCTCATATGGTAAGCGGTTCCAGCTTGCTTGTATTTAGGTTTGAAACTTCTTGACGACTAATATTCTGAATAATTTCAACAGCACTTTTTGCCGTTGTTTCTACACTATTTCATTGATCAAACTCTCTATCAGAGAACGTTTAGGGGCTGTCTTTAATAAAACCGGTGATGATGAGCAATACTGGGGCTGCCGCTTCTCAGTGGGATGTGGAAAATGGAGGTCGCTCTTAATGATGAAGGGCAGCGTCGATGCTGCCTCCCTCGGTGAGATGGATGTAATGAAGGTTTCTACTGAGGATGAACGACAACACCAAGTTATGTTATTCAGAGTAAATAAACCCATAAGTTCTGTTTTAATTCCAGTGTGACTTTTTTATATCATCAGTTATAATACTTCATTCTATCTATTGTTTGTTATACTGGAGTCCTAATGTTGCAATATTAGACACTTATTCCCATATTTTCAACCCTAAATCATACGATAATTGGAGCTTTTGATGAAAATCATGAGTCCCAATTGTTTACTTTTCTACATAATAATCACTGCACGTGTATTGATAACGATCAATGTCTAAGCAAAGGTCACCATGATAGTAAAAGGAAGGTATGGTTCCTTTCTTTTTCTATCAAGCAGATTTCCCCCTCGCTGGCAGTCCTTAGAGGAGATAGAGCTAACTCACTTCTCTGTCTCTCCATCCGTGAAATGAAACCCTTTCTGTTGTTCTTCTCAATATATTCACTCGAAGCTCCATCAATCGAGGCA
Source organism: Gammarus roeselii (assembly GCA_016164225.1). Taxonomy (NCBI): domain Eukaryota; kingdom Metazoa; phylum Arthropoda; class Malacostraca; order Amphipoda; family Gammaridae; genus Gammarus; species Gammarus roeselii. The sequence goes on along the minus strand of SDVV010019447.1, from coordinate 8,030 downwards.
GTTGGCTGATATGCGCAGGAACTGAGACGGACACTTTCTTTAATCATGGAACATTATCCCAATACTGTGCTAATACTGTACTAATTCTGTGCTAATACTGTGCTAATTCTCTGTTAATACCTTGTTAATACTGGGCTAATAATGTGTTAATACTGTGTTAATACTGTGCTATTACTGTGTAAATACGGTGATGTTACTGTACTAATACTGTGCTAATACTGTGTTAATTTGTGCTATTACATTTACACATTGTGTAAATGCAGTGTTAATACTCTGTTACAACTGAGCTAATACTGTGCAGTGATGTGCTAGTATTGGGCTAATACTGTGTTAACACAGTGTTAATGCTGTGCTAATACTGTGCAAATACCGTATTAATTCTGTGTTATTATTATGCTAATACTGTGTTCATTTTACGCGAATTTTATGGCAATACTTGGTTATTGTTTTGCAAATATTGTATTAATGCTGTTTTAATACTGTGCTAATGTTGTGCTAATACTGTGATAATACCGTGCTAATTCTGGGCTATTGCTGTGTTAATACTGTTCTAATACTGTGCTAATACTGTGCAAATACTATGTTGATACTGTGTTAATACTGGCTTAATAATGTGACGATGCTGTGTTAATGCTGAGCTAAAATTGTGTTAATACTGCGCTAACACTGTGATAATACTGTGGTAAGGATGTGACGATGCAATGGTAATACTGAACTGTTAATACTGTGCTGATACTGTGTTAAAGCTGTGTTAATACTGGGCTAATACTGTGATAAATCTGTCCTAATAATGTACTCTGGATGAGTAATCAATCTTGGTGAACGTCTGACTTCTGATTCTATCTACAAGACAACATAGCAGAGCATCGTTTTCCTCGAATGTTACTAAGGCCAATCGGAAAAATTTCGGACTGCCCGGTCCATGGTATGGACCGGGTATGAGAACCTCGACAAGGCCAGCAGACCAAGTTCCGAAGTGTGGTGGCCAACAGCCGGCGTGTACTGGATGAACTCTAATGCAACACATCGGCTGGCGTGTACTGGAGGAACTCTAATGCAACACATCGGCCGGCGTGTACTGGAGGAACTCTAATGCAACACATCGGCCGGCGTGTACTGGAGGAACTCTAATGCAACACATCGGCTGGGTATCGGAGAAATACGTTAAGGATTGGCCTTTACGGGTACAGTAACCTCTGCATCCCTCACCCCTTTTTTAGCTTTTTTGTAATGATGAATGACCTTAACCGATTAATCTCCTTACTATTCTTATCACATTTATTGTGACTTAGATTTGATTATTTATTCTTATTATATAAGCTAAGGGTTTACGGGATACAAGGAATCGCTAGGGATTGGCTTATTTCATACCTGTCCAGCCGCAAGCAATGTGTAACTGTGAACGGAAACGATTTACTATGCTCAATATCAGTCATGGTGTTCCTCAAGGTTCTATCTTAGGGCCCTGCTTTTTTAAATGTTTATGAACGATATAGTTAACGCATTGTATTTCTTCTCATATACATTGTTTGCTAATGATAGTACCTTATCTACTTGCCTCCCTTCGAACACCAAATACGAATTAACTGCTTTAGTAAACGAGGAACTCGAGCATGTAAACAAGTGGCTAACTGCTTACCGAATTGACATTAATGGCAAAAAATACATATGATTCTCATATATCGGTAAGATCAATTTGCCACTCATAATAATTTGGAAATATAGAATTCACGAGATTAACAGCACTAAATTTCTTGGAGTTTATTGATACATATCCATCATTTAAAAATCCCATCCTCTATATATAACCTAAATTGTCAAGATCGAAGGCATTCCTAATGAATTAAATAAATTTCTCCCTCAATCTGACATTAAAACGCTTTGTTTCACGTTGTTCCAGCTATTCGTCATTATCAGTTTTAATTTTGTCTATTCCACACCAGGCTTCCGTAAATCAGGAATGGCTGAAACAACGTGAACTAAAGGGTTTACGGACGAATTGAGAGAGAAATTTATATCATTTATACAGAATGCCTAAATATCTTGACAATTTAGATGATATACTACCGATGTGATTTTTAACTAATAATTTTTTATCGAATTATACCCCAAGGAATTCAGTGCTGTCGACCTCATGAATTCTATATTTTTCAATCATTATGAGTGACGAAGTAGAGCTATAAATAATCTTTCATTCAATTACCATACTAATCATTGTTTCAAAACCATGAATATTCTGAAACCTGAAGATCAATATAACTTCCAAATTGCCATATATGCGTTGAAAACTTTTTACAAAAACTATGATCAAAATCATTTCAATTCAATTAGGAAATTCTCGGATGTGCACAATTAATATATTAATATACAATCAACCGTGCTAGAATCTGGAGTTCAATAACTCCTGTTTACCGTCAGAATGTTTCTCTTTTAGTTTTCAGGTCGCGACTGAAAGAGTTATACTAATCATTTTACTAGCCCAAAAATTATTTATTATCGCTTTATTATTTTACTCAGTCTCTCAATCGTATCTGAATTTGTAACCTTGGTAGAAGCATATGAATTGCCAGCTCGTAACAACCTTGCGGTGTATTCGATGTCTGTTTTTTCAATGTTAATAGAACTCTTTTGTCTGGTAGTGACAGGAATTATTTAACTGCCCCTTGATTGTTATTTTCAGTTGGTGTCTAGGATAAAAGAAAGCTGGATACATCTATTTTACTATTTTTGTGATATTAGGGTTAGGTAAAATAAATAAATTAGTAAGTTTTATCAAATCATAACATGTAAGCCTTACAATCTTGTTGTAATAAACTGTTTCATACTGTTGTAACTGTTTAAGCACAGTATCGAAAAAAAAATCATGCTTAGTCTATTACGATGAAAGAAAATATAATTTTATCTCGTGGAATTGAACTTGATATTATTTAATATTTCATTAATATGCTTCTTAATGAATTCTTCATATCAAATTCACACTAAGTTGAAGCATAGAATGAAAAATGACTATTTACTATTTACATTTTTTTTAATTGTTACTGTTTTTTTGTTTTTTTTATCTGCCTTGAACAAAACGACTGCTGGGAAGTGGAGGTGTTCCCCAGCAAGGAAATATGGCCCCTGAACCTTGTTTATGAGGCCCCATTTCGCAGCCTTGGCGTCACTCCCGACGCTGGGCAGAGGAAGAAATAGATGAACTACAGCATTTTAACCTATGAACAATGCGGCTGTGAATAAACGAAACAAATTCCAATATGATATGTATTACCATGTAAATATTTTATTTATTACCCGGTATTATATTTCAATAACTTGGAGTCATTACATTATACCAATCATCAGCGTTAAACGACAACTCTTCTTATCAGGGTTGTCGAGATTTATGCAGTAAACTCCTCATGTGAGGGCAGAATTAGATCGCATTGGATTAAGCATTGTTTCCATTTAAGCTCTACTGTTAGAATTTTACGAATACAAGCACAGCCGATGTTTTGTATCGTAGATTTCAGATCTGCATCGTTGCCATCTATCAGTGCTTCACAAAGCACATGAGTGAGCAGTGGATACACTAGGAAAAGTCATTAATGGCATACGAGGAAGAACGTGGTATGGTAATTTGGTGGAAAACTGCTAGGCTACATGTATTGGAATTAAAAGGGCAACAAAAAATGTAAGTGTTGGTGTGTAGGAATGTTTCGTCACATTTTTGAAATTTCAAGCGAGATAGGACATGGCAATGAGAAGATGGATGAGAATTGCTACATCTCACGAATAGATATTAAGAGAAGAAATTGGCGCTGTGCATGTATGGTTCAGCTCTGCAAGGGTAAGAAGGACCAGTGCATGTACAGCAAACTGAGAGAAAAAAGTATCATGTATGAGGTAAAGAGAATGCTTGAGTGATTGTTTATAGGATTTGAGATAGTACGGATGTTAAAATTGGCTAAGACCAGTGCTAATTCAGAGGTGTTTGATTGACTAAGACCAGTGTTTATTCAGAGGTGTTTAATTAGCTAAGACCAGTGTTAATTCAGAGGTGTTTAATTGTCTAAGACCAGTGTTAGTTCAGATATGTTGAATTGGCTAAGACCATTGTTAATTCAGATGTGTTTAATTGGCTAAGAGCAGTGTTCATTCAGAGGTGTTTAATTGTCTAAGACCAGTGTTAATTCAGAGGTATTTGATTGTCTAAGACCAGTGTTGATTCAGATGTGTTTAATTGTCCAAGACCAGTGTTAATTCAGAGGTGTTTAATTGGCTAAGACCAGTGTTAATTCAGAGGTGTTTAATTGTCTAAGACCAATGTTAATTCAGAAGTGTTTAATTGTCTAAGACCAGTGTTAATTCAAAGGTGTTTAATTAGCTAAGACCAGTGTTAATTTAGAGGTGTTTAACTTTCTAAGACCAGTGTTAATTCAAAGGTGTTTAATTGTCTAAGACCAGTGTTAATTCGAAGGTGTTCAATTGTCTAAGACCAGTGTTAATTCAGAGGTATTTAATTGGCTAAGACCAGTGTTAATTCAGAGGTGTTTAATTGGCTAAGACCAGTGTTAATTCAGAAGTGTTTAATTGTCTGAGACCAGTGTTAATTCAGAGGTGTTTACCTGGCTAAGACCAGTGTTAATTCAGAGGTGTTTAATTGGCTAAGACCAGTGTTGATTCATAGGTGGTTAATTGGCTAAGACCAGTGTTAATTCAGAGGTGTTTAATTGGCTAAGACCAGTGTTGATTCATAGGTGGTTAATTTTCTAAGACCAGTGTTAATTCAGAGGTGTTTGAGAGGGTGTGAATCGATCAGATATTTTCAGCGGCTTAGGTGTACTCAGCGGAAGGGCAGAGCATGTCTTGGGTGTTTTAAATTTGGAGAAGCTGTCGAGAACAAGATGTGTTTTTTTTCGTGGAGATGAAGGAAGGTTGTTGGTTACAATAGTTCCGATGTATGCGTGTGTGTATTTCAATGTATGCAACAGAGCGTGCGCTACTGCAGAGTTTCGAATTATTGCAAAAAGCCACGCTTCCTTCCTCGAGGGTGCGCGGCCTTGACAGTGCTTGATGGGAGGGCGGACTAGAAAGAGGTAGAGCGCCCTGGATGTGCTAGATGGAATGCGAACTTTCATGATGCTTTGTTACAAATAGATACAATTCCAAGATCTTAGTATGTTATTTGGTTTATCGACTTGTTTTATATTTTTCCATTGTACATATTCGAAAATAAAGTGAAAAGTTGGAGTTGATAGGGACGTGATCATTCTTGGTCTCAGTACATCGCCAATTATATAAATTACCGCGTCCGGTTTATAACAGTGTCCAACGTGCCCTTATTCTTTTAGTAGTTGTTACGTAGAATATGAACAATAAATTACGATGGCATTCAAAATGGGGTTGAATAGAAAATAAAATCGGTAATCATTGACTTAGTTGATGTTTGGTTGCAAAAACATCTTTGGTTTGATCCTGATTGTTCCATCAAACATCACGTAACTACTCTGCATCCAAAGTTGAACGGATCACTTTTGTTCTTAAAATCTTCAGAAAAAAAATGGATTTCAAATCAAAATTAATGATTATTCACGCTTTAGTATTTTCCCATATCATCAACTGTCTTTTAATTTGGGGGAAATGCACCAAAACTCAGAGGGTGAAAGTGCAACGTTGTATACACTTTAGTGCAAGAATAGCATCGGATGGTAACCATTGAAATGAGACCACGTAAGTCCTATCCTCGAAAAATTGCAGTGGCTCAAGATCACCAACAAACTGGCACTCCAAGAGTCGATGAGAGTTCATTAAGATACAGATACAGACACTAGGCCGCATCCCACAGAAAGGGGGGTGGTCCGACGGTAAGGCGCACCTCACACCCTCATACGCTCACACTCACACAACTTAGCCCTTTTGTGCATAAGGTTCCGGCCGGTACCCCCGCAACATACACTCTGGGTCACGAGTGCAGTCCGAGGATCCGTTGTCAGCAGCGGGGCCCGACAGATTTCACTGGTTTACCCCTGCCGCGTCATAATGGCCGCCACCCCCACAATCATCCTAACAGCGGGATGCCAAGGGCGGGAAAGCACATCAGAGCAGCGTCAAAATCAACCATTTACAACCTTTCTCCACTCACGCCTGCTCATTGCACGCTCTCTCGCCTCCTCCACATGCATGTCTCTTCTTCCTAACGGCTACTTCACACCATCCATCCACCCAAACTTCGGTCTACCTCTACGCCTGCGACCACGCGCCTCCGCATTCATCACCCTTCTCACCAATCTTCCTTCATCCATCCTCTCCATGTGCCCGAACAATCTCAGAACACGTGAATCCACTCTGTCCTCCAGCTTCTTCACCATCCCTGTTCTGATTCGAACCACGTCGTTGGTGATCCGGTCTCTATGCGTTACTCCAGCCATGCTCCTCAAACGTTTCATCTCGAAAACATTCAACCTTCTTCTCTCCTCTGCTCTCACCCCCCAAGTCTCAGCTCCGTAGAGCACAGTTGGGACAACAACACCCTCATACAGCCCTCTCTTTGCTTCCATTCCCAACGTCCTAGAGCTCATTACACTCTTCAGTGCACCCAACACTTTACATCCCTCCTTCACTCGCGCCTTCACTTCAGTTTCCACTAGTTCAGTTATCTGCACATGGGAGCCCAGATACCTAAAACACTGATCTCCCTTTAAGAAGTCTCCATTTAGGGTGACACTAACTTGGCTCGCCTCGACAGACCTCGAGCGTCTCATTACTTTACTCTTACCGACGTTAAAACAAAGCTTCCTTCTCTCACACACTCTACCGAATTCAGACACTAGCCTACGCTTTTCCTCCGAATCCGCAACCAGGGCCATATCATCAGCAAATAGCAACTGGCTCAACTGCCAACTCCGCCCATTCACTTCCAAGAGTTCCAAGCCACAACCCAGCACACTCGCGTTCACCTCCCTGACCACTCCATCCATATAGAGGTTGAATAGACAGGGAAACATCCCGCAGCCTTGTCTCAGTCCCACTTTCACTGTGAACCAAGCACTCACCTCACTTCCCACTCTGACACATGCTCGGCTGCCAACATAGAAACTCTGCACCGCTTTCAACAGATGTCCGCCCATTCCATACAAACGCAACACCCTCCACAGCGCTTCCCCGTCAATTCTGTCGTATGCCTTCTCCAGATCCATGAAGTCCCAGAACACATCCTCTCCTTTGGCAAGGTACTTCGCACAGACCTGTCTCACTGCAAAAATCTGATCTCACTGCAAAAATCGGATCGGCACAACTTATAGGGAAACGTTCATCTTGCAGACAAAGGCATATACATGCTCGAGGTGAAAAGAACAGTCAATTCACATCAAATAATGCCGAAGCTGCCTGTAGATCTTTTTCGATCACTGGACCAAAATTCTAGAACAACCTGCCAACAGACCTCTAAAACCTTATATCTAACACGTCCTTCAAGAATGGGCTTAATAAACATCGCTTGGCCGACCAATCCAAAAGCGTAACTTTGCCTAAATGCCAATAAATATATAATACCAGTAACCAGAAAATGAATTTCCGCTCATGAACATGCCAAAATATACGACCATAACACTTTATCATGAGCCCAATCTAGTCTTTCCTACTCTGAAAATACATATGTTGTCTATGTTGCTACTAATCGCAACTGTATCTGCAATTCACCCCAAGTGTTAGCTTATGTTCTGCCCATTTTGCTGTTTCAATCGTTTTGGTATAAATAAAACGCGGGCTCCGTCTTTTCGGAGAATGAAAATGCAGCTACCATCTTCCATAGAGGTAAACACGACGGAAATATAATTCTGTGCATTGTTTATACCAATTACCGGACATTTTTTAATGTTACAATCGTTGTCATATAAGGCAATATTGTGCTTTATCTTTCTTAGCAGAAGTACGTTCATCCGACTTTGGCACTCCAGCATTGAATTATTCTGTTTGCATATAATTTAATCACTTCTTGGCTGCCATGAAGATTAGAAATTCAGTGTTTCATATGCGTATAATCATGTATGTAT
>SDVV010019446.1:0-13529 GCA_016164225.1 Gammarus roeselii | reverse complement strand
AAGTAGCCTGGACACATTCAGCCACATTCGAGCTCGAAGTAAAAAAATTTGAAGTCCGTCGTTTTCAAGCTAAATAAAACTTTTTCAATAAATCGTAGTTAAATCCCCTTGACATCATTCGAAAGCTATGAGTTTGAGATTAATAAACTGTGAAAGATTACATCTTTTAGGTGTTGCTCTTCAACAGCAATACTCGAGCGGCTCCTACATGATTATTATCAATCACTGAGCGTAGCCTCGCAGGATGAATAGCACGAATCTTTCGTCTAAAGTTCTCCGTCAAACCTCCCAAACTCTCCTGTTTATTGATATAAACTCTTCCATTTATATATCCACAGAGAAAATAGTCAGGAACAGCGAGGTCCAGTGGTATTGGGGGCCAGTCGCAGGAAACTTAACTGGAGGTGATTTTGGTTATTGCCAAGTATTGTATGCAGCGCTTCCATCGGCTGTGTGATAACATGCTCCGTATCTTTTCCATTGACTGTCTGAGTAAAGCCCGCTGCGATTTAAAATAAACCAGCCCCGATTACACAGTCTTGCTTTATTCCTGCCCCATTACACGGTCGTTTATGATGACGTCGTAAAATACGTCGTTCAATTTATTGAAATGCTTATGATGTATGATGCAGAAGAGATTTTCATAATATAAGTTTCCAATCGATAGCAACGAAAGTTTCGTACCATATGTTAAAAGCGTTGTATTGACCGAGTAACTGAACTAATCTGTGAAAAAACAGATCAAGCTAGGGAATTAGGTTGTTTTTGTAGATCTATGTCTTATATTTAATAAGCACGGCGTTATGCTTCTCGCGAAAGATTAGATTAGATTAAGGGTCCGTCTTTACCGGAGCTCTGACGAGAATCATTCTGAGCCCCCCGCGTGGTGCAGTTTTTTTTAAATGCTCCTAATTGTTACACGTGACTTGAAGTGCCGTACTATCAACATATTAAAATAAGAATATGATGAAAGATAATCTAGATGAAATCAGTGGCCGGCCTCATGTGAATAATAATATGACTAGAATTACGAAATAATTTTGACTTGTATAATGTCGATATGCTTCTCAAAAAATTAAATGACTGTTGCAAAATATCAAATGGATGAATCATTGGAATTCATTGGAATTCACATTATTTTATTCGTTGTGGTATTAGATCAGGTAAACGAGTATAATAATTGCGAATTTTTTCCCGTGCTCCTACGCCGCAACGAAGCTAAAAAACACAATCTAACAATATTTTGATGTTTCATATTCTCTCCTAAATTTGTTCTACTCCGCTCACGATGCCACTATTTGAAGCAGTTATTTGTAGGCAGAATACAACGGCAAAGCGCACGGGATGACTGATTCCTTCTACCAACGCCAACAAACGACTGCTGCGTGGCTACGGTTCTGTGGAAGGGGCATTTGAATGTGGGCAGGGCTATAAAATGTTGGGAGGCTAAGTGTGATAAGATACGGGGGTGGGGCTTCGGGAACATTCATTGTTACTGATAGTACATGCTCCAGTTTTTAAAATCGAAATTGACTTGAGTTGCAGTTTGGTGCAGCGTGCTTAAATACTGCATGTAGATGGTGAGGTATCTCTCGTTTATTTGTTGGCATAAGCTGTCTAGTAATATTATGAATTTTCTTGAGAGATGAATTACTACCATAATTGATTTCCTGGATTGAATGGTGCCAATATTAAATCACACTTTACTAGATTCATTGTTATTCCTCTATTGACTATTTCCTGAGAGAAATGACCATAAAATTGCAGCGATCTGTAAAAAATTGAGTCTATTAATCTTATTCTAACATGGTGTTATTTAACATGCTTTGAAAGGGTCCTACTGTCTATAATGCGTCATTTAACCATTTTCCAGTTTCAAGTGTTTCTAAATTCCCCTGTTTGATATCATACGGCCCAATGGCATTAACTTATGTGTTATCTGGTATTGGGTGAATGTTTTTTTAGTTAATAGTTCTGATGTTCTCGATAGCAGAGTTGTATTTTGTATGAGCACATCTATTTTATCTTGATCGGGTACCGATAACTCCATTTTATTTATTCTTTTATGTTCATCCTGTTCGCTTCCTCTGTGTTTTTTTTTGTCTTGGCTTTGCACTTCAAATAAATGTGCTTGAAGCGATTGGGTTGTCTGACATTACAACTGCACCCTCCTCACCTTCGAGCTCAATGGGACCCGTGGCAGTTAGTGAATCTGGTGCCAGATTTATATCCACTTCGTCCTTGTTGAGAGAACCTTTTCTACCACATTTCTCCCTTCCTCTATACTTTCTCGTCAATTCGGAAAGATTGAACGCTGTTTTTTTTTAGTTCATGGCCATGGCTCCTGCTTGCATATATAGCTGCTAGCACGTGGAGACAGGAATGACCAATTTGACAACTGCATGATTCTGGATGTAATCGCACGGCGTGCCTCTTTTCGTTCATCCCGTCCACAGGGGATGTCCCTGTCAATGGTTCGAGTACCACTCTCTGCCTTTTCACTAGGTATTTTGCTGTTGCTTCTTTGCTATGTAAAACAATATTATATTTTTAAGGTAGCGATGAATAAAGCTTTTTCTTATTCATCAAGATTTTAATAATTTAACCAGGAGGAGCGCTTCCTATCGGAAACTTCGTGGATTTTTTGTTTTATGCAGAGTGAGAATATTCTTCTTTCTAATGCCAATCGCCCGTGAGGCGAAATCCTCTGGCTATTTCGCAACAATAGAAGCAGCTCAAGTGGAGCAACCCTAGCGCAAGAGCGTCGAGTTTTGCTTTTTACATCTTATTAATCACTTCATTACCGGGTTGAAAGATTCTGAGATGTTTCTTGTGAGTCCACTGTTCTCGGTATACACTCCAACGTGAAGAAGATTCCCTTTGATATTATGCAGGACATCAGTTTTCAGGTTTTTACCAAAATAGTTCAGAATTTGAGCCACCACTCCATTCTATAATTTTGGTAAAGTTGTTCGTATTCATCCTCATTTGTTGTTTGAAGTAAACTTGTTATGTACCATATGTAGGCAACGTGGTCATGCTCTGTTCCACTAGCTGTTTTGAACCAGTTTTTGACGTCCGTCTTCAAATGATTCCAGCAAAGGTGTATATTCGCATTTCCAATCGCTCCCTTTGCGGCCTTTCTTATTCCGCTTCGCGGTAAGTTACGAACACAATCTTTTCTGTATTAATAACAGGAGCTTGATCCTTCAGTTCCCACAGGAGCAACTCATGAGAAGCCGTTTCTCTCTTGTGGTGAAACAAGTGAGCAATTGGGAAACCTGGATTTCCCTGGAACTGATGGTAGCGTCCAATGACTGTCGGGACGTAGCAGTCTCCCAGATTGTGTGTTGTATCATAATACAAAAATACATTTCCCACTAGTATTGGAGAGTGATAGCCATTCTTTCAGTGAGTCATTATTAATATGGACTACGTTTAATGATGGTATGAGCGACTTTTGTTTTACAAAGAAATTTAATTAATTGTTTCTTTCCATTAGCGACGATAATTCGCAAGGATGTACATTTTCTAAACTTTTTATAAAATAAATCGCATTAGCAATTTGTTTCTTGTTCCTTGGCTGCGTGACTGGTACATGTGTTACTGGAACGCCTGTTTTTGTTAAAAAAAATTATATGCAACTCCTGCAGTGTCGTCATCTTAATATTTTACGCTCGCAATTACAGATGGCATTGTCCTGGTGTGTGGCCTATCAGTATTTTTTTCCTATTTCCGTGAGTAACTTCTTTTGCCTCTTCGTTCCTAACACCAAGGTAGTAAACTAACACTCATTTTCTAGAATCAATCGAATAACAGTTACTACTGAAATCTATATCGGAATTTCCTAGTTTTCGTTTGTAGTATCTCTTTTTAACAGTGACGGTAGATGTTTCCAGTCTCCTGAGTGTCTTTAATTCATTTGGTCCGACACAAAGTCCATTTTGTTTGATTCCTTATCATAATTAAACATATAAACATCTCCGTGTTTAAGGTTAACCAAAAGAATACTTGTACATCTATCTTCTGATGTGTTGACGAATAACTCCATGACTTCCATTGCAATGAATATCTTCGAAACGCCTGACTGCAGTTTTATGATCGAGCTTCATTTACAAAGAATATCACTTATGATCTTCTATACAACGATTTGAAGTAGGTACAAGCAACACAGTGATAACAGAGGAGCGTGTTAGTCTAGTCAAAACAGTACAATGTGCACGAAAGCTGGAATCTTTAAACTTTTGCTGTGTTGGATGGCCTAGTGCACTGCGTGCTGGTCTCGCATACCTGCGACGTCGGGTTCGACTCCTAGCTACGGACTGTAGTTTCTTTCCGATGATCAAATCACAGATAATTTCAGTTCTATGCAACCACTTAACTTGTATGAGAAGTCAGCGTATTTGTTTCTTGTATTTTCTTAAGTGTGATTTTCCATAGATCATCTTGAAACAGTTTAATGCAAAATAAAAATTCCAGTTCAAATTTCTGCTCAATTGTTGATTTGGCTATTTGAAGCAGGTACCATCGTAAGCAGAAAAACTGCTTACAACAGTGAGTTACTGTCTTTGCTTAGATTTCAAAAAATAGCGCGAATCATAGGTTCAACAGAAAGGGGTCAAAAGGTTCTCTAAGTTGCAAGTATTTGATGAGTTGTAGAGAAAATATTAATATTATATAGGGTTGGGAAAATCGAAAAGCACTAACATATTGTAGGGATGGGTCTAAACCATTGTATTGATAATATAGGGGTAAATAGGCAACATAAGTTATACAAAAAAAATTATACCTAAAATACAGACCAAACAATTGAATATACTATATACACACTTCAAGACCGCTAGGAAGTGATTAGATGATTGATAATCATAAATAATACAATGCTGGAGTACTCAAGTTGGATGAATATACTTCTGTTATAGAAGACAAATCAAAATGTTAGCTTATAAGGCTATGATTGTATCATCAAAAATGAAACGGTAAACGTTAGAATTAATTCAATAAATTATTTTAAAATCGAGTAAACCTTTGTCAAGTTAGACGCTGCCTATCGTTCCTGGAAAAGACTGAGTTCGTATTTTAATTATACTAAAACGACTGGAATATTTAAAACGTAGATATAGACAAAACGCTAGTTAAAACTTATGGTAATTGGCAAAGACAATTGTGATTGGTGACAACATAGAAAACATATGTATCGTCTGAGTAAAAACGATTAGATGGTGTCTCAATGTTGAGAGTTATGGTGGTGGTGGTTGGTGGTAATGGTAGTCGCTCATGAACAGAAATGCATTTTCTGGTTATTGTTATTATGCATTTAGCTTGTGTTGTTGGCAAAGTTACCGTTCTGAATTGATCGGTCAATAGATGTTCACTAAGCCTATTCTTGAAGGACTTGTTGGATTCAAGATTTTTAAGGCTTGTTGAGATGTTGTTCCAGGATTTTGGAACAGTAATCGAAAAAGCTCGACAGGCAGTTTCTGTTTTCCTGTGTTCAACGTGCAGAGTATCATTATTCCTTGTAAATCGGTTGTTCTTTTCACCTCGAGAATATATATGCCTTTGGCTGCCGGGTGAATGTTTTTCTAGAAGATCTTTCAGAATTCTGATCAACTCATGGAGTGCCAGTTTGTTGTCGATTTTCAGCCACTGTAATTTTTCAAGGAAAGGACTTACGTGGTCTCGTTTTCTGTGGTTACCATCGCATGTTATTCTTGCTGCAAAGCTTATACAACGTTGTACTTTCTCTTTTTGGGCTTTGGTGCATTTCCCCCAAATTGAAAGACAGTAGTTAATGTGAGAAAATATTAAAGCGTGGACGATCAGTAATCTTGATTTGAAATCCAATAATTTTTTTGCGGAGTTTAGGAACGAAAGTGTTCCATTTAGCTTGGAACACATAGTAGTTACGTGGTGTTTGAAGGAAAGATCGGGATCAAACCATACCCCCGGACTTATAACTTTATCTTCAACAAGAATGTCAGATTTGCCCATCCTTATAGAGAAATTCATTGGAACTGCTTTTCTTTTCGAGTTTGAGCCGAACAAGATGCATTTTGTTTTAACAGAGTTGAGTTTTAGTCCATTTTTATCATACCAAGATTTCAGATTAGTTACGGCTGTCTCAGCGTCGTCTTTCAGTGCATTCAGATCCAACGGCTTTCGGAAAAGCAAATATTTGAACATCATCGGCGTACATTACCATTTTCGCTTTATTTTTTGGTAATTTACAGTCGATGTCATTTACAAAAACCAGAAACAACAAAAAAGGCCAAGTATCGAACCTAGAGAGACCCCAAAGGCAGCTGTGACCGAATTTGACATAGTTGCGTTATCGAGTTTAACTGATTGTAGTCGATTCATCAGATAACTTTCGAACCAAGTAGGGTCAATTCCGATGTTGCGGAGCTTGCCAAAAAGAATTGTTTGGCTTACGCTGTCGAATGCTTTTGATAAGTCTAGCAATACTAGCAGAGATAACTGCCCCTCATGAAAGTCTTTGTACAGATCTTCAGTGATGCTCATAAGTGCGTCTTCTGTTGACATTTTTCGCCGATAAGCATACTGGCAGTCATTGAACAGCTTGTTTGATTCGAGGTAGTCAATCAATTGGATAGATATTACCTTTTCTAGAATCTTGGATAGGACAGGCAGAAGACTGATCAATCTTAAGTTGGATGGTTCATTATTGTCCCCAGACTTATGAATTGCTTTTATAATTGCATGCTTCCAGATCTCTGGAAAAGTTTTACTTGCTATGGAGGTGTTAATAACTATGCTGATATAAGGCAAGGTAACTATAAGGATGTCGTTCGGATATTGTAGGGCTAAACTATCTATTCCCGTAGAATTTGTGTTCCTCAAGGCAAATACAGCTCGTTTTACTTTGTGTTGCGATACTTGTTTTGGTTTCCATTTGACGTTTGCTTCTTGGTCGCTGTATCCATCGAAAGCTTTTGGCTCCATGTATCTGTTGCGTCGGTCTGTAATCTTTGATAAGCTTTCTGGGTTACCTCTTCAAAAACCTGTTTCCCAACTCCAGCGAAGTAGTTGTTAAACTTCTCTGAAGTTACTTGAGTATTCGGATAAGTAGGCGAGGTGATATTTTTTTGTAGGGAACAATTACTTCCAGTACATTCCACGTTTCTTTTCGATTGTTTTTGCACTGTTCTAGTTCCTCATGATGGTATTCAATTTTTGCCCTCCTGACTTCTCGTTTGACTCTTCTATTTTGAATTCGAAATAATTTTAACCAAGTGATGCTTCATTTTGCTCTGCGTTTGAGATATTTTTTAAGTGCAATTTCATTTTGCAGTTTTTCTGTAATCCATTTAACCAGCATGTTTTTCATTGTTTTAGTTTCTGTTGGCGCCACAGCGTTCAGACGTGTGAGAAGATAGTCTGCGAGTAATTGGGCTTGCTCTGGGACGTTATCTGTGCATTGTATAGGTTTTATCATTTCGACGTTTGCACTAGTTGTGCTCTGAAATTATTCGCGGTGTAATTTCTTTTTGTTCGACAGGTTATTTTGTATACTTGTTTCTTCTCTTTTTGATGTTAATGTTGCAGTTTGTTTCATAGTGGTCCGAGAAAGAATTGGGCTCCACGTCTGTGGTAACAATGGAAGAGGGATTGTTACTTATGAGCAGATCCAATACAGTTTGGGATTCGGGAGTAATTCTTGTTGCACTTTTTATGAGCTGATGCAGCCCGAGTTTGTCAAAAATCGGTTTCATATTGTTGGATTTCAATTTCGACTGATCGTCACTGAAATCTTCCAAAATGTACAGCGTTTTTCCTAGGCGGATAGCTTCTCGAAATCTTTTTTCAATGAATGAGAAAGACTGTACACTTGCTTTGGATAAGCTGTAAAGAGAACCAACAACAAACAATCTTTTTTTTTGTACCTGGATGTTCACCTATAGGTCATCAACTTCATTGCTGGCGTTAAGCATGACTTGAGAAGAGGTATATTCTTCTCGCACATAAACCATGGTTCCACCTCCTTTTCTTTCTCTACCTTTTCTATAAACATTGAAGCCGCCAATCTCGATGAAGGTAGTGTTAATGTCAGATTCCAGCCAGGTTTCAGTCAGACATAGAATGTCAATTGAGTCCTCCTTCATCATCATTTTGATGTGATCCATCTTCGTTCCTAAGCTTCTAACGTTTATATGTTTAATCACAATATTATTTAGGTTCTGATGGGTATTTGCAGAAATGGTTGCTGAGGGGTGGTCGCTGCTCCCAGCTTGAACAGTTTGTGCCTCTAGTCATTTGTTTTTACTTACAGGACAGTTGGTGTCACTTTGGGATGGTTGCAGAGGCATCTCTTCATCGAATATGGATATATCAGTGTCGTATCGTAAAGGAGAATACCTATTGGAATATTGTACATTTGTTTCCTCGTGCTTGTTTCGCTTCGCTGCAATATTTTGTTGATCGAAATGTGGCTTCAGCGGGTGGGTTGGTGCAAGATTACTATAGTGGTCCACATTCTTGACTACAAATATTGAGTATTGAACAGCTTCATCACTCTTAAGATTGTTTGGATTAATTACAGTTTTCGTTACGATGTCCGGGCATGTCTCATCTAGGATTGTGATTTGTATTTTGAGTGCGTTGCTGAGAATTGTGGGGACTAGATCGCCAAAACTGCTATTGTACTCTTTGTTTTCAAAATACTTTTATACTCGGAGAGGAACCTATCATCTTTTTTATGCTTAGTGAAGGGTTCGTAATCTTCTATGTAATTGAAGTTTTCCTCCATTGCTCTGGTTTTTATCACTTTTAAAAGGTTTTCATAGTTAAGTCCTGTTTGTTTTACTAAAGATTCTTTCACCGCGTGAATCATACAATGTCCGTCTGCTAGTCTTGATTGTCTTTTTGATCCTAAATCATTGAGAATATTGTCGATGTTGGCGTTCCTGGGGAATTGTTGCAAGTTTCCCGTCACCTGCTTTGGTATTTTTTAATCCTTTTTATTGTTTGTTTTTGTGTCAGCAACACCACCCTCATTTAGATTTTTAATATGCTCTTCAGCAACACTCTTTCTGACATTATCTAGGAATCTGGTAGCTAATTCTCAAGTGGCATTGTTTGTATGTTTGGGATATCCCTGCTTCCGGTTCTGTTCTTTGTTGTTGAGGTTAGGTTGGAGCAGGGGAGACCGAATAAAACCAAGGGAAAGAAATTTAAATCGGTGATTGAAGAGAGTCACGGCTGAGGACGGCTGAACTGTGCTCGAGGAAGGAATGGGTTGAGGAGGGTAATATATGGGAAGGATTAGCGGGATATGCTGAGTTGGAGTTTGGGCTGAGGTTAGAGAATGGCAGCGAAGGTGGGAGCTAGAGGAAAGAACGGATTGAGGGGGGTAATATATGGGAGGGATGGGTAAAGTTGGAGTTTGGGCTGAGGTTAGGGAATGGTAGCGAAAGTGGGAGCTAGAGGAAAGAACGGGTGGAGGGGGGTAATTTATGGGAGGGGTTGGCGGGATAGGTAATGTTGGAGTTTGGGTTCAGGGTAGCGAAAGGTAACGAAAGTGGGAGCTCGAGGAAAGAATGGGTGGAGGAGGGTAATGTATGGGAAGGATTAGCGGAATAGGTATAGTCGAAGTTTGGGCTGAGGTAAGGGAATGGTAGCGAAAGGGGAGGATTGAGGCTGTGCTGCAAGCATAGTTAGACAAATTTGTATGAGTAGTGTAGAGTGGAGGAGGAGGGTAGGAGAAAAATGACGAGGCGCTGAGGGGACGCTATTACAGCGACCGTGTTGAAAAGAAGTTGCATGGGAGCTAATTGTGTTGGGATGATAAGCAGTAACTGATTGGTGATTTCTAGTTTCAATTTTAGTTTGCCGTTGATAAGAGGGAGCTGGGATGTGAGTTGTCTGCGAGTAGATGTCCTTTGCTGACGTGTGATGGGTTGATGATACGAGATGATAGCTATATGATGGAGGGAAGTAGAGGAAGGGAAGAGACCAGAGTAATGATTGCTTGCTTCTGACATTGTTATAGTACAGGTATGGCAATGCCTCAACCCTCTGAGGAACGTAACGTGTTATCGTGTTGAAAAATTGGCTAATTCCACTATTGTTTAGAGTAGCATTCGCTGAATAAAACAATCGTTCGTCGGGGGCACCAGTGAACTCGTCTCTTAGTTTGCTTGTTGTGATAACTTTGAGCCTCAAAGAGTGGCAAAGACTCATGAAACGGCACCTCTGTTCCATTGTTTTCAGATTGAGGAGTTCTGCCATGAACATCTTAGCACTTTGGTTTTTCGTTAAAATTGCTGTGGTTATTTTGACTATTACTTCATTTTCGACGTAGTCCGTGAGCACAATAATGTGCTCACACTCAAATGTGCATCTATCTGAAAGGTCGGACGTTAGCACATTTTTCATGAGGATATCACCAATGAGTATTGTCCTAGGGGTCTTGGTATTTTCTGTTGACCCGGTGCTGGTGCCTGATGCTTCAGGCACCAGCGCCGGGTGCTGTTGCGGATTTTTCTGTTGAGGGGACGATTGAAGGCTCTGTATGAAGGAATAAATTGGAGTTATTGACTCAGTTTCAGAGGTACACTAGGTGGGAGATATAGAGCTTAGCAACGTTGGGTGAGTATCTGTCACCGAAAGAGCAACCCTGTGGGAGAGGGTAGGCTTCTCTTTATCGCGTTTTGGGCACATGCGCTGGCTGCCGGAGTGTCTGGGCAATGCGGCAGCTCTATGTTTATAGGCTTGCTGGTTCTGGTGCATTTTGGGCTTTTGCATGATTTGCAGGCTCTGTTATTCTTGGCACATGCGCATTTCTCGCATGTTCCACTATAACACATGCAGCAACATTTGCTTCTGTTGGCAGTGTGACTGTGGGCGACATGTCATTAATTGAAGGTTAAATCTCCGTGAAGTGGACTACTTAGAGGGTTTGTTGTTGGAGGGGCTTAGAGAGCGTCTTATTAGCTTATAATTTTAGGGCTCTGCGGTAAGAGGAAGACTCGTGACCTTATATTGTGCATTATCGTGTTTGGTTCATGGGGGGATGGGGAGGGTAGTGGATGCAGGTCCACTACACTCCGGCAAGCAGGCGCGTTTATGGCCGACAAGAGAAGGTAAGCGAGGTGGGGGGAGAAGGATGTACTGAGGCTGGACTCGGAGATGGTGGTAAACCTACTGCTTGATGTCACAGGCTGGTCTAGCAATGTCGATTAGCAGTACAGAACACTGCAGTGCGGAACACTGAAAGTACGGAACACTAGAAAACAAGATACTGCTAATGACATGAACGACTGCTATGATAAAAATGATTGCGCACTGCGAATACGAAAAGTGCGGAACACTGACCGGAACACTGAGAGCACTGAAAAGCACAATCCTGCTAATGAAGTGAGAGACAGTTGTAATAATAATAATAATTTTTTAGCGCTGAACATTGAGGAACACAAATACTGCTGTAGTGTCATAATAATGATCATTTTCGTTACGGAATATTGAATAATACAAATACTGCTGTAGTAATCAGGATTTGCAGTATTATCGACCATTTGGGTGAACTTCGACCATACGGTGCAGCCTGTCAGGGGTGTGCACACTGAAGTACGGAACACTGAAAAACCCAATACTGCAAATGATATGAGCGACTGTTGGGATCATAATGTTTGCACACTGGAAGCACTGAAAGTAAGGAACAGTGACCAAAACACTGAAATAGCACAATCCTGCTTATGAATAACACGATACTGCTTATAAGAGTAGATACAAGTACTGCGAAACGCAAATGCAAAGGATTATAGATAGGGATAAAAGAGCCATTCGGGGTAGGATGCGATGCATACACCTTGACTCACCGAGCGTAAGGGGGTTAGCGCAGAAATGGGGGAGGGTGGGGGGGACAATGGGTACCGGAACTGGTTTGATGCCCGAGTCAGCTAACGGGCGGGGGGAAAGGGGGGGGGAACAGGAAGGGGGGGACGGAAGGGGGAACGGCGGGATGGGAGCAGGCTTGCGGCCTTGATTGGCAAGGTTAATGTAATGAACATTTTGATTTTTAGTGTATTTATGATCTTCATTGTATTTATATATACGTTTTTTCTTCTTTAGATGGTTGTAGGGGAGTAAAATTGGACACTAACTGTTGCTCGTTATATATATTTATTCGGTTCTGGTAGGATTAGTGTTATTCCAAATTTCTGGTGGGGGCGGGGCGTAGAGATCCCCTAGGCAAGAAGTTGGATGTGCTCCTGGACGATTATGTAAGTTTGCTCTTACCTGTTCCTTCTCTTATAAATTTGTTTCCGTGTCACGTTTGCTACGTTGTGAGTGTATAACTCGTTATCGATTTATGGATGGTTTATTGTTTCTATATATTTTTCTTCTGTGCACATATATGTTGGCATTCTTATCTAGTTGTGGTATATATGACTCATTCAATGCTTGATTGGTGGGTTCGTAGCGGTGGGAGCTTAAGATATTTCTATATTTTTCCTTCATTTATCACTATATTTTCTTTTATAGTATTAGTATGGTAGGTATGTCTTATAACTCAATTTGCAGCCTTAGTGTGCGAATGGCCCTGTTTGTACCAGCCTGAAGGTAGGATTGCAGGCAAGATTCTGTGTTTCCCATCTATTTATTTCATATGTATATATTATCTATAGGATTAGTATGGATTATTAGTATGATTATTGGCGAGTTTAGGTATGTATTGTGGGATGATGCAGCACCTACGGTCGAGAATCAATCTACCCCATACTGCATTCTCCAGTTTTGAAACAGTTATATCGGTGTTTCATTGACGCATTTTTCCAATAGCGAAAATACCTGGACGATATGGATTTACTGTAAGCTAAAATATTATGTTATATATACTTAGTAATGATAGATTGATTTAAGTTGAATTTGTATTGGTTCAGAATTTCGATCAGTTAACTCATACAGTTTTAGGCATTTTAGGGTATTTTAGGCTTGAAGCATCCACATTATTTCAGGCACAAGGGGGTCGGTTGTTGCATTATTGTGGTAGTTTTATATGTATATATGACACATCTGTTACGATTAAACCGTGGTTACTTTAGTTAAATGAAATTTCAAATTTTCGAGAAATGTCACCTGACTCAAATAGCCATGTTATCACAGCAAAATTCAGACTTGGCTCTGTCATCCCTCGAAAATTTGAAATTTCATTGAAATTTTGAATACTAAATTTGTGTTCAATATTTTTAACTCATGTAACACGTACATACGCTTGAATATTCACATTCACATACGTACTCAGCCCTATACATATACACAGTTGATGACCTAGGTGAGAAATGTTAGGCCAAATGTTTTGCGAAAAACCACATGTAATCAACTTATAATAGCTAGCTGGTAATCAAAATGGTGTCAGTGATACGTTGAGAACAAGCGGAGACACACGTTTCGTCATAGAATAAACAGAAAATGAACATTCATATCTCAAAATTTTGTTTACAAGTGCTGGAAGAAGAAATCTCCGAAGATGATATGAGTCGGTTCGAATAAATATTGACTATTGT
>SDVV010019445.1:0-13529 GCA_016164225.1 Gammarus roeselii | reverse complement strand
ACAATTCATACATATCTCTTTATATGATATATGCATAGTTGTAATTTATGTATACAATGTGCACCCTATATGCGACACCACTAGCCCCACGTCCAACCTATAAATTACGCAGTCTGCCGGGCCCGTCAGGACCACCCCCATCATCCTAGCCGGGCAGCAGCATGTAGGAGGAGGGTTCGCCAAATTGCCACGTCAGGGGCAATTAAAGTTTCCTTATTTGTCAGGGTCAGACTTGACGCGGCATCACGGCGGAGGTGAGAGAGAGCGGACATGGGAGGTGGACGATCGGCCAGACTACCGTCGGCCAGAGACGGAGACCAGCGGCAATACGCCATAGAACGTGGCATCATAAGGGGGAGGGGAGAGGTCATACATGGTTGGTGTACGGTCGGCCAGAGACGGAGACCAGCGGCAATACGCCATAGAACGTGTCATCATAAGGGGGGGGGGAGAGGTCATACAATTGTTGGTGTACGGTCGGCCAGTCTACCGTCGGCCAGAAACGGAGACCAGCGGCAATACGCCATAGAACGTGGCAACACAAGGGGGGGGGAGAGGTAATACGTGGTTGGTGTACGGTCGGCCAGTCTACCGTCGGCTAGAGACGAATGAAATGGACGGCCGGTCTTCCGTCGATGCGACACAGAACGTAGCAGCACTATCGTGAGCAATGCGCCGATGAGTGCAGCACATGAGTGGGTGAAACAGTGCAGCACATGAGTGGGTGAGACAGGCCGCCATCGTGCGATGAGTGCAGCACATGAGTGGGTGAGACAGTGCAGCACAGGAGTGGGTGAGACAGTGCAGCACATGAGTGGGTGAGATAGTGCAGCACATGAGTGGGTGAGGCAGGCCGCCATCGTGCGATGAGTGCAGCACATGAGTGGGTGAGACAGTGCAGCACATGAGTGGGTGAGACAGGCCGCCATCGTGCGATGAGTGCAACACTAGAGTGGGTGAGACAGGCTGCCATCGTGCGATGAGCGCAGCACCTGAGTCGGTGAGACAGGCCGCCATCGTGCGATGAGTGCAGCACATGAGTGGATGATACAGTGCAGCACATGAGTGGGTGAGACAGTGCAGCACATGAGTGGGTGAGACAGTGCAGCACATGAGTGGGTGAGACAGGCCGCCATTGTGCGATGAGTGCAGCACATGAGTGGGTGAGACAGTGCAGCACATGAGTGGGTGAGACAGTGCAGCACATGAGTGGATGAGACAGTGCGGCACATGAGTGGGTGAGGCAGGCCGCCATCGTGCGATGAGTGCAGCACATGAGTGGGTGAGACAGTGCAGTACATGAGTGGGTGAGACAAGTCGCCATCGTGCGATGAGTGCAGCACATGAGTGGGTGAGACAGTGAAGCACATGAGTGGGTGAGACAGTGCAGCACATGAGTGGGTGAGACAGACCGCCATCGTGCGATGAGTGCAGCACCAAAGTGGGTGAGACAGGCTGCCATCGTGCGATGAGTGCAGCACCAGAGTGTGTGAGACAGGCTGCAATCGTTCGATGAGTGCAGTACCAGAGTGGGTGAGACAGGCCGCCATCGTGCCATGAGTGCAGCACCAAAGTGGGTGAGACAGGCCGCCATTGTGCGATGAGTGCAGCACCAGAGTGGGTGAGACAGGTCGCCATCGTGCGATGAGTGCAGCACCAGAGTGGGTGAGACAGGCCGCCATCGCGCGATGAGTGCAGCACCAGAGTGGGTGAGATAGACCGCCATCGTGCGATGAGTGCAGCACCAGAGTGGGTGAGACAGGCCGCCATCGTGCGATGAGTGCAGCACCAGATTGGGTGAGACAGGCCGCCATCGTGCGATGAGTGCAGCACAAGAGTGAATGAGACAGGTCGTCATCGAGCAATGAGTGCAGCACCAGAGTGGGTGAGACAGGCCGCCATCGTGCGATGAGTGCAGCACCAAAGTGGGTGAGACAGGCCGCCATCGTGCGATGAGTGCAGCACAAGAGTGAGACAGACAGGCCGTCATCGAGCGATGGGTGCAGCACAAGAGTGAGTGAGACAGGCCGTCATCAAGCAATGAGTGCAGCACCAGAGTGAGTGAGCCAGGCCGCCATCGTGCGATGAGTGCAGCACCAGAGTGGGTGAGACAGGCCGCCATCATGCGATGAGTGCAGCACAAGAGTGAGACAGACAGGCCGTCATCGAGCGATGAGTGCAGCACAAGAGTGAGTGAGACAGGCCGCCATCGTGCGATGAGTGCAGCACCAGAGTGGGTGAGGCAGACCGTCATCGAGCGATGAGTGCAGCACTAGAGTGGGTGAGACAGGCCGCCATCGTGCGATGACCGCAGCACCAGAGTGGGTGAGACAGGCCGCCATCGTGAGATCAGAGGGTAAACCACCGGTGTTGGTGATCGACATGGGACAGATATAAAGGGACAGGGAGGTGTCCCATCGCGCAGTTCCATCAAGTCCCGATCTAAGAACTTGATTATAAATAAAGTATAGCACTTAACAATACTGAAATTTAGCATATTAAAGAAACGTGAAACACAGCCGGTCAGACACTTCATCAGAACTGTATCAGGAAACTAAAACCGTTACAACATCCATGACTAGTGAAGTAACAAGCAAAATAACTAGCGACCTAACTAGCGACGTAACTAGTGACGTAACTAGTGACGTAACTAGCGACATAACTAGTGACGTAACCAGCGACGTAACAAGCGACGTACCTAGCGACGTAACTATCATACCGTTACTGGCGTGTCGGCACAATGCAGAATTATCTCAAATTATACATTTCGACTAATCCCGATGGTTCACGAGGCTTAGACGTTAATTCAAAATGCTGCCCTTGACATTACTTGAAGTAGTACCAATAAAATGTGATCCTGTTGGTCCGATTGAAAAATCCGGTTAAATTTGCTGACCTATCCGTTTGATTCCAAATCCGTCCACATTCCAATAGGGTGGATCCAGTGCCCCCACAGACAGATAATCATTGTTTGCAGCAACAGATAATCATCTTCTAGCTTAGCCGCCGAAACACCAATAGGGAGCGTGAAATTGGGTCACTAAAACCAATTTTATCCTGATGCTTTCTGAAATAAACGCGTTTTGACTTTTCATCCGCTCAAACGACAAATATAATAGCATTCCTTTTGTTAATTCGCATTTGTTTCAGAACATTTGTTGCGAGGTCCTGGGGGATAATAAACAGCAACAACTAAGTTCAAGAACGTAGTGCTCTAAAAATTACGTGCTTCTGTAGTTGATCTATCATATTTATTTCTCGACGTATATTAGTAATGATCATTCAAATTTTCAAATTAATGAATTGCATTGCTTTCAACTTCTCTGACTCTCAGTTCTATATTATTTCTTTACCAAGCTGAAATAGTTGCATGAACAAGACCCACTTTGTATGATTTATGCCACGTTGTTAGATACCTCGAGGCATGCCAGTCATCATTTATATGTTATAATTGACCATTCAGGACTTCGCCATCCCGAATAGATATGCTGCACCAGGACATTTGACAGAAGATGTGTCCTAACTAGGAAATAGTGAACTAGCATCATCCCATGCAATTAGTTAAGGGAGCTGGTCTTAGCTGCTGTTGTTTTCAAGTCGCTCTTGAGGTGGTGTTGTGACGCACCGCTACTGGCGCACCACACACCACCGTACCACCCAAAACACAGACCTGCTCACTGCCAATGGCGCATCACAAACCACCGTACCATCCAACACAGATCTGTTCACTGCCATTGGCGCACCACTCAACACCGCACCACCCAGCACACAGACCTGCGCACTGCTGATGGCGCATCACACACCACCGCACCACCCAACACACAGACCTGCTCACTGCTGATGGCACATCAAACACCACCGCACCACCCAACACACAGACCTGCTCACTGCCATTGGCGCATCACACACCACCATACCACCCAACACACAGATCTGTTCACTGCTGATGGCACATCACACACCACCTTACCACCCAACACTCAGACCTACTCACTGCCATTGGCGCATCACACACCACCGCACCACCCAACACACAGATCTGTTCACTGCTATGTATCATAAATACTTGAGCAGCATTAATGCCTATTATTCCTTAGTCGCCACAACACAGCAGCCTTGGCTGGTGCAATCGATCATCTGGGCTGCGAAATTGTTTTCGATGTTCTGCCAGACGTGCGGTGATGCCAGATAGCCGTGCCTACGCAAGCCGCGCCTGCCAGACGTGAAGGTATGGTGACCTCGTATGACAAGATACGGGAAAGGATTCCCCGGAAAATGTTGAAGCTTTCTTTTTACGACCAAAATTTGAAGATTGGGGAATGCTTTTCAATCACAATCCAAAGGCCTGGTCACAAGAGTGTTTTGGTCTGGTCTGGTCTTGAACGAGAGGTAAATACAGCTGTGCCATGAATTAGGTTATCTGGCAACAATAGTTGTGTAATTAATGGTGTAATATAACTCGAAATATATTACTGATGCGACCGTATTTTATTTACCTTAAGAGCAAGATAATGGACTTAATTTTGTCCGTAAACATTTCACTGAGAACTATTGTAAACATCCACTGACTTGACGTGAAACTCATCTATGGCGTTCATCAAGGGTGTGAAATAATATTTTTTTGTAACGGCTAGCACACCCAGTTTGCGAAAAAAAAAAGCTTTTTGGACAGCAGATTGGGCAGTCTGTTCTTGCCAGTACAGTCAAAGCGCCTTCTTTCGTTCTTTCAGTACATTAGGTTGTGCAAATAAGTTGAAAAATCAAGTGGTGCGTTATTTTCAATTTGTTGTTGTTTTATCTTTGTACCGTGCTCACTTGAGTAGAACTGTATGAATCTATAAGTAGCCAAGTAATGAACTGTTTGGTAACCGTGTGATCATTTAATTCAAACCGTCGCCTTCTCATTTCATGTCATGGCTCCTGATTGACCCCAAATTGAATCAGATGCAATGCAATGCTGATACCTAAACCTAATGAACTTAATTTTTCCCTGATGATTCGATTTTATGAATAATATGAGTGACTATTATAAACATATTTGATTGGATTCATATTTCAGCAAACATAGTTTCCAAGTTTTGAATTTATTGTACTAAATTATAAACAATCTCTATATATGGTTAGCAAGGGTTGGTTTATAGCTAAAGAATTGTCCAAATGTTAACAATATAAGCAAGAAAGTGAGTACAAACAGAAGTGTGAGTACAGTGATGTACAAGTGAGTTCAAAACTGCTAAGACTGAAAGACCATATTAAAAAGTGCGTTTTATGCATAGCAATTAGTTGAAAATGTTTCTTGCGATGGGTGCATATCAACTGATTCTGCTGCACAATCAGTGACACAAGGTTCAGCAAAAGTGCTAAGTCAGCTACGTAATGAATGGTCGGAATTAGATTCACATGACACTGACACTGCCGTTGCTAACACTTCGATGTCTCCTGGACCCAGCTCTTTTTCGGATAACCTCATCACGTTCAGACCAGGGAAAAGAGGCGCTAGTAGTGCATCATGAAATATTTCCCTCAACAGTGAAATGCTAACAACAAGCAAAAGTGCAAAGAAATCTGCCATCCTACCTATTATGGACCGGTTTGTGCAGAAGACACCCGAGTATGGACCGGTTTGTGCAGAAGACACCCGAGGTAAAATCTTTTTAAACTAGATTAGCTACACGCCCGGACATTCTATGCATGCAACTTTCCATTAAATTGGCAGAAAAGGAGCAATGCTAACAAGTAGCTCTCACATTGCTTCAACACGACATCAGATGAGCTTAGATTTCTCACACAGCAAGTATGAAGAATATTAGCCAACATCGGTGGGACAACTTCAAGGTGAAAATGTCGCTTTGATCCAAGGGGGGTGATCCAATATTGACAGCTATCCAATGGTAGGATCTTGCCAACACAATGGGAGCCAATGATACATCATTCGATCAGTGAGCAGTAGATCAAAGATCCACTGTCCTAACGGGTGTGGATGAACAGATTGACGGTTAAGAACTGCAGTTTAGGAGCCTAGAAAAAAGTGAGGCTGCTGCTGAATAGCTGAAGGACATGATCCTGGGTATGTCCCACCACTGATGGATCCTTCAATTGTAGATTCAGATGGCTATCCAGAGTCAACGTACCAGCTTGGTGGCCGAGTGGGCAGCGGCCACTCGGCCACCAAGTGAGACAGGCAGTTCGAGCCTGCCTGACCCGAGTGAGACATTCTCGCCACTCGCTTAAATGGTTAAAAGGCCAGCCCATAAACACCGTGAGTAAACAAAAGGCTATCACGAGGTAGCTATGCTGCAACCCGCTATATAAGCGCAAAATCTCAAAATTGAATAAAAGAACTGAATCTCTGACTCCTGCAGAGTGGGGGAAAATTGTTGGGAAAGAAACATCTCAGCCATACCAACTTGCTGCACTTGTTTTTTTATGAATTAATGACTAAACTAAGTACACTGCCTGCAAGTTCATCACTTGTGGAACATTTCTTTTTTTGCTTTTGGTCTCCTCCACACAAAGTTTTGCAATCGTCTGGGCAGCGAAAAAGCTGAAAAGCTTGTCACGTATCACCGTACACCTTAAAATCAAGAGGACCAATGCGATGACGGGTGCAACATATCAATACAGTATTGATGATTGTTCAATAAAAGATTCGTATTTGTCTGTTTGTAATTAAAGAAGGATTGTCATGGTTGCCGTAATTACACCTATCAAATAAGGTGGCTGCTGGTTAGTAGCCTCCCAGTTACTGTGTCAGCAGCTGATCTATCCTTCATAACATTGGGATGAGGACAACGAGTATTTAAAGAACCATATACTTAACAATACACATAAAACTCAGAAAAACAAATAACATAACCATATTGTTCTTGATTAAGAGCAATATGGATAACGTGTCTTTTAACTAGCATGTAATGAATAGTTACTATCTGCAGCTGTATCCCATGTCGGTGCTCTTGAACAATTAAACATGTTGTATTACATATACTAAGAAGAAAAATGTAATAAAAGCAGCGCTACACAAAAAAAAACTTTAATGAAGAAAAAACGCCCGCTAGGGATAATTGATATGCACCTATACTCGGTACAACCCTGGTTTGGGCTCTCCTAATGTCTATTAATATTATCTATTAACAGCTTGAAAGTGGCAGAACATTGCTTATTTACCTAAATATGCCCTGATAACAACACAATATTGCCGCTATCTCGGTGGCAGCAATGCGACTCAAACATAGCAGCTGTAGGACGCTATCATTTGCGGTCGCAATACGGCTCAGTGATTGGAGACAGACTGCGTGAGCCTACGGTCAACACAGCTGAGGAGTGATTGGAGACAGACTGCGTGAGCCTACCTTCAACACGGCTGAGTGATTGGAGACACACTTTGTGAGCCTACGGTCAACACGGCAGAGCGATTGGAGACACACTTCGTGAGCCTACGGTCAACACGGCGGAGCGATTGGAGACACTCTACGTGAGCCTACGGTCAACACAGCTGAGGAGTGATTGGAGACAGACTGCGTGAGCCTACCTTCAACACGGCTGAGTGATTGGAGACACACTTTGTGAGCCTACGGTCAACACGACGGAGCGATTGGAGACAGACTACGTGAGCCTACGGTCAACATGACGGAATGATTGGAGACACTCTACGTGAGCCTACGGTCAACACGGCTGAGTGATTGGAGACACACTTCGTGAGCCTACGGTCAACACGGCGGAGCGATTGGAGACACTCTACGTGAGCCTACGGTCAACATGACGGAGTGATTGGAGACACAGTACGTGAGCCCACGGTCAAAACGGCTGAGTGATTGGAGACAGACTGCGTGAGCCTACGGTCAACACGGCTGAGTGATTGGAGACACACTACGTGAGCCTACGGTCAACACGGCGGAGTGATTGGAGACACTACGTGAGCCTACGGTCAACACGGCGTAGTGATTGGAGACACACTACGTGAACCTACGGTAAACACGGCGGAGTGATTGGAGACACACTACGTGAGTCCACGGTCAAAACGGCTGAGTGATTGGAGACAGACTGCGTGAGCCTATGGTCAACACGGCTGAGTGATTGGAGACAGACTGCGTGAGCCTACGGTCAACACGGCTGAGGGACTGGAGACACACAACGAGAGCCTATGGTCAACACGGCTGAGTGATTGGAGACACTCTACGCGAGCCTATGGTCAACACGACTGAGTGATTAAAGACACACTACGCGAGACTATGGTCAACACGGCTGAGTGATTGGAGACACACTACGTGAGCCTACGGTCAACACGGCGGAGTGTTTGGACAGACTGCGTGAGCCTACGGTCAACACGGCTGAGTGAATGAAGACAGACTGCGTGAGCCAACGGTCAACACGGCTGAGTGAATGGAGACAGACTGCGTGAGCCTACGGTCAACACGACGGAGTGATTGGAGACACACTACGTGAGCCTACGGTCAACAGGGTGGAGTGATTGGAGACACTACGTGAGCCTACGGTCAACACGGCTGAGTGAATGAAGACATTGCGTGAGCCTATGGTCAACACGGCTGAGTGAATGGAGACAGATTGTGTGAGCCTACGGTCAACACGGCTGAGTGAAAGGAGACAGATTGCGTGAGCCTATGGTCAACACGGCGGAGTGAATGGAGACATTGCGTGAGCCTATGGTCAACACGGCTGAGTGAATGAAGACAGACGGCGTGAGCCAACGGTCAACACGGCTGAGTGAATGGAGACAGACTGCGTGAGCCTACGGTCAACACGGCGGAGTGATTGGAGACACACTGCGTGAGCCTACGGTCAACAGGGCGGAGTGATTGGAGACACTACGTGAGCCTACGGTCAACACGGCTGAGTGAATGAAGACATTGCGTGAGCCTATGGTCAACACGGCGGAGTGAATAGAGACAGATTGTGTGAGCATACGGTCAACACGGCTGAGTGAAAGGAGACAGATTGCGTGAGTCTATGGTCAACACGGCGGAGTGAGTGGAGACATTGCGTGAGCCTATGGTCAACACAGCTGAGTGAATGGAGACAGATTGCGTGAGCCTACGGTCAACACGGCTGAGTGAATGGAGACCTTGCGTGAGCCTACGGTCAACACGGCGGAGTGATTGGAGACACTACGTGAGCCTACGGTCAACACGGCTGAGTGAATGGAGACATTGCGTGAGCCTACGGTAAAATGGACAGCAAATTTGGGCGATGGAATGTATATTCGGTGGCTAGATGCCTCATTGTTATTTGTTACTGGCAATGGCATAATTACAGGACGCGAGAATACGCCCATGTAAAGGTCTGTCAGAGTAGTCAGTTTTCAGAGCAGATAATAATTATAGGTATAAAACACTAATGATGTTGATAACGCTTGTAGCCAATTGGATGCCTTTGAATTTGAAGGTGTGTTTCCATCTTCATAATCAGAATTTTATCAAAAATGTATTCAGTGGGAAATTTACTCGCACCTCGTGTTTCCGTCTTTCCTTGTACATTAAAAAACTGGTACATGAGGCAGTGTAACCGGATTAGATGGCATATACTTGTAGACTAAAGGAATAATGCACTACAGCCAGCATATTCAACTGTCATGACCCCTCCATCACTTAAGCACACACCCAAGCTATTCTCGGCATTCTAGCGCTAGCTCGAACACATTATCCAAGCCCGTCCTGCACTATAGGCACACTCAAGCAACCATAGCCACCCCATCTCTATCTTGAGTACATTCAAACTATCATAGATACTATGCAGCACAATCGTGAGCACATTCAAGCCAGCCTAGATATTCCAACACTAACCTAAACACATGCAAGCTATCCAGACCACTCCAGCACTCTCTTGAGCTCATTCAAGCAATGCATTGATCCAGCACTCTCCTGAGCACATTCAAGCAATCCTGACCACTCCAGCACTCTCTTGAGCTCATTCAAGGTATCCTAGCCACGCCATCACTATGTGACCACATTCAAGCAGCCCTAGCCCCTCCAGCACAACCTTGAGCCGTTTCAGGATATCCGGAATAGTCCAACACTATCATGAGCGCAATCAAGCTATCCTTTACACTCCAGCACTATAATGAGCACATTCAGACTACATGCACCAGTGAAATAATATCTTGAACACATTCGAGCTACAACGGCCACTCCACAATCTTGAGCACATTCAGGCTATCCAGGACAGTCCAACAATATTTTGAGCACATTAGAGCTATATTGGCTACTCCACAATCTCTAGCACATTCAGGCTATCCAGGACAGTCCAACAATATCTTGAGCACATTCGAGCCATAGTGGCCTCTCCACAATCTTGAGCACACTCAAGCTATCCTGGTCATCCCATCACTATCTCGAGCACAAAGCAGCGGAGCCACCGAGAGTGAAAGGAACCTGCGACAGACAAAGGATCTCTCATCTCCTCCAGGGTAACAAAAAATAAACTACCATCATCCCAACATTGCCGTAACGGCTCTCAAGTGGGCCAATACGAGATCTGGTTCGGAATGCATAGGCAAAATAACTACATCCTCGGAAGAACTTCGTCCCATCCTATGGTTCTAAAAAGAACAGGATTCCGACACTGTATTATTTGCTCCGATACTATTTCTGTGACAGTAACTGTAAGAGAGTAACCGATAGATAGTAACTGTAACTGAGTAACTGTGAGATAGTAACTTTAAGAAAGTAACTGTGAGATAGTAGCTTTAACATGATCCGTTCTGTTTGAGCTATGGCCAAACGTCGAGCTTCAACGAATAACAAGTAATTTTTTATCGAATCGACGTAACGAAAACGTGCGGTGTTTCTTCTTCTGGCTTTGGGTCAGTTAAGGATCTGGAATATTAAGCGAGCACCGATGATAATAATCATTGCCCTGCTGGAATACAAAGACCAATAAATCTTGGAAAAAAATGCCACGAGATTGTCAGATCCCAATATGTAAAATAACTGACAATATTCGAAGACTAAGTCTTCCAAATTTGAAGAGTTGCACTCTGAGCCGGATTTAGACGTGTAGAGGACCCTGGGCAAAAGTTACGTGAAGGCCCGCTGCATCTACGGTGACATAATTTTGCCCCTCATGAAGGAGAATGTAGGCAGGACAGTTTCCACCTGAAATTGTTCAGGGCCTAAAGCCGATCCATCCAAATGTTTTACACGCGAAAATATCAGGGAGGAATACCAATACGACAGGAAACGTTTACGATCGAATGCTAATGGCCTGGAACGCAAATTCTTGTAATATTTGTTTTGACACCCATTATTTTATATTTTTTTGACAGTGAAAGTCGATAAGATTAGCCATGTCTTCACAACTATCCTCACAGAAAAGTTATTAGGATAAAATCATATATTGGATGACGTCATATGTGAAAAACACGCGTTCCAGATGATGATCGTGCGTTTAATCATTTCGAGTCGGTGGTCCCATTGCATCAACGCGTGTGAAAATGTTAACTTTCAAACACATCACCAGTGGAAAATCAGATAGGCTCAGATTTATTGTATAATTGTGATGTCACATGCAGTGTGACATCATAATTATGATGTTCCATGCAGTGTGACATCACAATTTTGAAGTCACACGCAGAGTAACATCATAATTATGATGTTCCATGCAGTGTGACATCACAATTTTGAAGTCACACGCAGAGTGACATCATAATTAGGATGTTCCACGCAGTGTGATATCAAAATTATGTCACATGCAGTGTGACAACATAATTATGATGTTCCATGCAGAGTGACATCACAATTATGAAGTCACACGCAGAGTGACATCATAATTATGATGTTCCATGCAGTGTGACATCATAATTATGTCACATGCAGTGTGACATCATAATTATGATGTTCCATGCAGTGTGAAATCACAATTATGAAGTCACACGCAGAGTGACATCATAATTGTGTCACACTGCATGTGACATCATAATTATGACGTCACATGCAGTGTGACATCATAATTATGATGTTCCATGCAGCGTGACATCACAATTTTGAAGTCCCACGCTGAGTTACATCATAATTATGATGTTCCATGCAGTGTGACATCACAATGTTGAAGTCATACGCAGAGTGACATCACAATTATGAAGTCACACGCAGTGTGACATCATAATTGTGTCACATGCAGTGTAACACCACAATTATCAGTTCACTTGAACAGATTACTTCTCTGAACCTGATGTGATGTGATTTAATCATCATCCGTATAACACGGCACCTTTCATCCTCTGTTGCCTCAGCAGACAACATTTAGTTAAGATAAAGTTAAGTTAAATTAAGTGCCACAAGCACTTCCATTACCAATCACTCGTGGTTAATGTGCGATCACATAAAAGCCATGATCCTGTGTCGTCAGCGACTGTCGTCAAGTCAGCCTAGAGTCACCAGCCATTTAATGGCCACTCGATTTCACTTTCTAACTACCATTGCACGGTTTTGGTAGGCCATGAAATAAAAGGTAATTGTATTGGCTACACCATGCGTTTTAGGATCAAACTATCGCTTGTTTCATTGGCGTAATTTATGGCCCACATCAGACACTCTTCCATACCCTACCGTTCAGTGCTCGGGGATTCTGGCCAACAACTGACACGGCCGGTAATAAACCATGGAATATTCCACAACAATCTCTGAAGAGGGTCCTCAACTACAGGTTTCTTCACTCCAGGGGCCACAACAGCAGGTTCCTTAATTCCAGGGGCCTGCTTTAATAACTGGTTCCTTATCTTCAGGGGCCTCAACAACAGGTCCCTCAACTCCAGGGGACTCAACCACAGGTCTTTTAACTTTCGGGGCCTCAACAACAGGTTCTTCAACTCTAGGGGCCTCAACTACCGGTTCCTCAACTACAGGGGCCTCAACTACAGATTCCTTAACTCCAGGGGCCTCAACAACAGGTTCCTTAACGCCAGGGGCCTCAACAACAGGTTCCTTAACTCCAAAAGCCTCAACTACAGGTTCCTCAACAACAGGCTTCTCAATTCCAGGGGCCTCAACTACAGGTTCCTTAACTTCAGGGGCCTCAACAACAGATACCTCAACTCCATGGGCCTCAACAACAGGTTCCTCAACTCCAGGGGCCTCAACTACAGGTTCCATAACTCCAGGGGCCTCAACAACAGGTTCCTCAACTCCAGGGGCCTCAACTACAGGTTCCACAATTCCAGGGACCTCAACAACAGGTTCCTCAACTCCAAGGGCCTCAACTACAGATTTTTCACTTCCAGTGTAATCAGATGAACTGGCCGCAGTGCATTCAGATGAAACACCTCACATAACCGACCGCAGTGAAATTCAGCTGAAACACTTCCACACATAACTGGCCGCAGTGCATTCTGATGACCAAACACAACTGGCCGCCGTGCATTCTGATGACCAAACACAACTGGCCGCCGTGCATTCTGATGACCAAACACAACTGGCCGCCGTGCATTCTGATGACCAAACACAACTGGCCGCCGTGCATTCTGATGACCAAACACAACTGGCCGCCGTGCATTCTGATGACCAAACACAACTGGCCGC